>LPNX010155934.1:108308-144178 GCA_001517045.1 Pseudotsuga menziesii
GTACTTCCTTCCTAAATATAGGTCAAGATGCCAATTGACTGCCTGAAAATTAGCTCGGTTCTTGGTTTTTTGCCAAGTACTCTGTTACAAATGCTCTGCTACCTGACAAATGTCTTCAATTTTGATTCCCGAGGTTTTGCCTCTAAATGCTTGACTTGATTCTTTGAAAAATAGATCCTTCAAGATTTTGAATTTAATATTTTTTTCTTCTTCTAATCTGAGATATTTGCTGAGAAGAACAAGGAACCAATCCTCCGTCAAGTTAATACAAATCAACATTTTCATAGTCGAAATTTGCAATTCAAAGCAAAAGGGATAAACCAACAACATTTGCCAGAATTCAAGCCTCATGAACTTGAGGGTGTAAGTATATGGGAATAGCTAGCTTTATCTAGTTTAATTCTCCACTATCACCTTCTGCACTGTATATATTTGGGACTGGTCGAAGATTCCAGAGGACTGGCAAAATATAAGAGATTGTCAACCGATTGCTTCATTCACCAACTCAGAGTCTTCAACATTTAGTGTATGAACAGGATACTCGACTCTCTTCTGCGTGGGATGCACTTGGAAACCTGTCTTGACAATTCTCGTCAAGTGTTCATGTGGATCTCTCTGCATTTTGCTGAAAAATATTTCTGGAAAGTTCACGCAAAGCCTTAGAATCTGGGCATTCAATGTGTAAAATCTTTTAGCATTTATGTTCAACGATTTTATCCCAGATGGACAAAAAGGGTTATTTTGCTCAATCTCCAGTTTTTATTCCATCCATGAATATGGAAACATTCCCCTTTATGGTTTTTGATATCATGAATATACATAATAAAAATAAGAGAATATGATGCCCACTACTTGACACTTGAGCGCTTTTGACTTTTGCAACAGCGAAAATATTGGAAAATATCTGCAAATGTCGTAAAACATAAAAAAAATACAAAAATAACCATTTTTTTCAATGTTTTTAACATCTTAAGCAACAACAACATCAAATAAACACATTGCTACATAAATATGAAAATACAACTAATTTATAAGATGCATAAGATGTCAAATGGTGGATCATGATCACATATCGACTATAAACTGAAAATACTGAAATATGTTCCTGATGGAATGATAGAAATTCACATCAAATGATCAAAATAAATGTCTTTCAAGAGATGAATCATCATGACTCATGAGGCATCTAGATACTACATAATACAATGATAAATAGTAAGAATCATTGATCCCCTCTACCCCTATTATAGGCACGGGGCACCACTCTTCCTTTGCAAGCATTAGGGGGTCTTGTAGGTGCTTTGTATGAGTTAGGCGTCAAATTGGAAGCTTCAACTACTCAGGCTATGGTGGAAGGTCCAACTACTCTACAATTTTGATTAAACTTCCCATGTTTAATGAGTGAAGGGTACATTTTTATTAAGGTCATGATAAAAGATTTCAACAGTCAATGCCACCAACATCAAGGTATAGAGAGCGGTTGATGTGCTTGATTAAACGCCAATCCCATACCCTCATACTTGATAAAATCTAGTGGAGTTGTTGAAATCTTGAAATCCTGAAAACTATTAAGTCTATTGAGTTCTAAATGGGATCTAAAATTCTACTTTTTGCATATGAAGTCCGATGAGGTTGGAACCACTCTCAAACATCCTGAAACAATTAATGGTAATGTTAAAAATTGAAGTAAAAGTGGCTTTCTCCTTAACTTTCATTTTCTATCCTTTTACTTTAAGAATTTAATATTACCATTTATTATTTTAAGAATTTAATATATTTAGTTTTAATAACACTGCCAAAAACTTAACCCATGGATTTATTTCTCAAATTTCATGCAAATTTTTTTAGCAGGGCGATATTTTCCAAAATATCCCGATATATTCCCGATATATCGCGACACATTGAATATATCGCGATATATTCAAAATGTCGAAAATGTCGCGATTTTTTAGTGGCGATATATCGCCAAGGGAAATGACTCGCGATATAGGCGATATATCGCCGATATATGTAACTATGTTATAAACTCAAGGATTGGAAGTTTAACAAAATTAATTTTAATAAAATTATTATATTTGAAAAAATAAAGTCCTTGATCGATTATGAGTTTTGAAAGACTTATTTTTTCAAAATAATAATAATTATAATTAGACTCAGAGAAATAGAGAGGTTTGACGTAAAATCAAGAATTTGGCAACATAAAAGACTAGGTTATTAGGCAAAGCTTTAGGACGAAATGTGAAGACTGACTAGAACACCCATAGCTTTAGCGAAAACACTTGTGAACATTCCGGCAGCAAAATTGGGGTCCCCCTTAACATACGCGCTGCTGGAATTTAAATTTTTTGATGAGGTAGATTTTGGTACCAAAACTTGGGTTAAGGATCTTGTATCATGGTATGGTAGAAATCTTTGGCTCTTAGGTTTCCATTTTAAAGCCTCCAATGTCAAGTTATCTTCATTGTAATGTGGGGGCCCAAGCATAAATTGATAACCCACAGGAAGGTTAGTAAGCTGAATATGGATGATTATTTAGTGTACTCCCCTTTTAAGTTATTAACATCGTGTTTCTATGAAAATTTTGTGAACATGTTTTAGAACTTAACCTTGAAAAATCATGTTTTAAGAGCACCACATTGAAATTTTCCTTGTTGCTTAAATTTCAGAGTTGGTGCTTATACTGCATGCTTTTGCATATCATTTCAAGCTTTTCATTTATGCTTAAATTAAGGTTGGAAGCGGTGCACATACAGTCTCAATGTCAGTCTCAACTATGAAGAGAATGGTCCTTTACTCCCAATATTATTTTTAAGGTTCTATTTTAATATGATCTTCAATGTCTGCACTGCAGTTAGAACTTCCAATGTGTAGATGTAAAATAGATCAATGTTAAATAAGCAGCTATGCACTACCAATGACTGGTTGTTATTTTCTGTTTTGTCAGAAATTTACTGTTCACATTAAATAATGGTACTCTTTTCTTTATTGCTACAGGAATCTGGTGTGGAGCCTTCAGTTATCAGTTATGGGTGCCTTATTCATCTTTATACCAAAGTAATGTGCATTCCTTGATTCTATTTTCTTTTCAGTGCCTGTTTACTGTGGTTTCAAAGAGACTGAATTCTCTGGATCAATTGTTAATTTTGAGCATCATTTTATTTATTTGACTCTCTGAAAATCCATTTGTCTGTCTTTATGTTTAGTTGTCTTTATAGACATGTTGCACTCTTTTGGTTGTTTTTCTCTTGGTACATACTATGTAGGTGATGCAGATGGTTCTGCAAAAAAACTTCTGATTCCTATCTTGGTTTTATGTGGGGTCTAGCAGATAATATGAGATATGGTTCTTTTTTTAGTGTCCATGAATGACGAAAAAGTAGCTCAATGTGACATAAAAATACAATCTAGTAGTGACACACTGAAGGGTGCTAAAACATCTCATACAAGACAAAAAGTAAAGCATAAAATGAAAGGAGGACAGGGATGATTTTAAGGAACCATGCTTATTTAAAAGTGTATAAATGTTGGCGAATATTACCAATTCTTAAAATGTCGACTATAAAATGATTGGTGATATTTTTCAAAAAATATTTTAATTTCCAAGGATTTTATATCATTTATATAATAATTTGGCGATTTTTAGGGTGAAAAAACTTTACCCCATCAAAATTGGGCGAAACAGGGCTTCAAAAAATGCAAAATGGCGAATCTTTTTTGGGAGAAAAACATGGAAAAATAGTTCACTGGGCTAAAATTTGCCCCTAAAATTATCCCTGAAGAAGGAAACTACTCTAAGAGAAAAGTTGCCAAAATCATATCCCAAGATAAAACATGATAAAATGCTACAACATCAGAAGTATGTGCAAAATAGAAGGGGGAGGAGGATGTAAGTTTTTGGAGCTCGGACATGTACTTCTACATTGGCAATGTGTCTAGCATGTAGAACTCATCTCAAAGATACTCTCTAGATATTAACTTTATTTTATAAAGTTCTTTTATTGAGCCCATGGTATTGAGCCCATGGTATTTGCTTATTGTAAAGGTATAAAAAGAGATCTAAGGAGAGGCATTCGACAAATTCTTTAGATCTAGAGTGCTCTTTCTCTTGAGGAAGGGTTTATTCTCAAGTGAAGTAAGAGAGAGATCTTGTAGAAAAAGAAGTCTTGAGATTGTGAGAATCTCAAGTTTGAAGTCTTGGGTTAGTGATTAACCCAAGCTGGAAATGTGTGAGAATTTGATTGAAAGAGAGAGATAAAGTTTGCAGGAAGGGGAAGATTAGTTCATCTTCACAAGTAAAGGATTTGTAAATTTTCCTTTAAAGCACAACTAGGGCTAGATCAATATATTTAATTTGATTACTGAAATAACCACACATGTACTTCTTTACTAGTATGTAGCAAAATATAAAGTACTGAGAAATAATTCAGAACATCACATCACAATATAGACATTATTATTTTGAATATGGAAACCCCCAAAAAAACCCAAGATGGGAAAACCAATGTAGCAGCCAGATATGGATTTTACTATAGAGAAAATATGGAACTTTTGCAATCAACTGCTAATCACCCAAACCTGGCGAAGTAGCACCAGTATTATCACTGAAAAACCCCTGCTAAAACCCAGCACACCTCTGTGTGAATGTACAACCAGCAGTATGACCTCCCACACGTGGCTGTACGGATCTGTACTGTTGTAAGGAATCCATACGGTCTGTATGGCCTCCTTTGGAGCTGCTCTTGTGCGGTCCTCTTCCTGCCTAGAAGCTCGGTCACCCCTTCGGTAAGCTCCTCCATATTCTATGCAAAAACCTTCCATCTGACTTTCTCTCCCTGTCTGTATCCTGTCTCTGTCGGAATACAAGTGTGTGTCCTCTCCACCAATTGACCTTTCTTATATAACTTTATGCTAAGCAAAAACCCTAATTTCACTTTCACTTTATAAAAAGTGTTTAATTAAAGTCAATTACAAAGTAGGTCACTTTAATTTATTTTCCAAAGTAAACTTATGAAAAGTAAATTAAATACAATTGGTTTCTTGATTTAAGTCTTCTGCATGCAAGGATACATGCATGCAGGAAGATCTTCCTTGTTGCTGCTATTTTAACACTCCCTTTCAACGAGGAAAGGATTCTGTAGCAACTCCAACTTATCCCTGAACTTCACAAAACTGTGTTTGCAAAGTGCCTTGGTGAAAATGTCCGCCACTTGCTCATTTGTATGTATGTACTCCAACCGAATGGGTCCTCTCTAAACACAATCTCTCAAGAAGTGGTACCTGATGTCTATGTGTTTGCTTCGGTCATGGAACATTGGATTTTCAGATAGCTTGGTGCCACTTTGATTGTCATAGTGAACTACCGTAGCCTCTAGCTCACACTCGAACAACCCTGAAAGTAACTTAATTTCCCCAGCCACATACCCTCACAAGCAGCCATGCTAGCTGCCATGTACTCAGCCTTTGTCGAGCTCAATGCAACTAGCTTCTGCTTCCTCCTAAAACAAGACACAAGCCCTGATCCAATGCTGAAACAACAACATGAAGTACTCTTCCTGTCCTCTACACATCCTGCCTAGTCAGAATCTGTGAAGCTTGCTAACTAGACACTCCCCATGCACTCATAAACCAATCCATACTCCACTGTACCTCTGATGTAGTGAAGTATGTGCTTTGTAGCCGTCCAATGCACTCTCCGAGGGTCCACCATGAACTGACTCAAAGAGTTGACTGCAAAGCTGATGTTTGGTCGTGTGTTGACCAGATACACAAGTGATCTGATAAGCTGACGATACAAGGTAGGATCAAATCCGTCTGACCCTGATGCATCAGTCTTCCTCTAGTTGGAAACTAGAGGTATGGCCCTAGGCTTGCAGTCCTCCATCTTGAATCTCTTCAAGATCTCTACTCCATACTTTCCCTGCCCAATGAAGAAGCATCCATCTCTCTGCCTAACCTCCAAGCCCAGAAAGTAATGCATCAACCCAAGGTCTTTCATCTCAAACTCAATTGTAAGGTTAAACTTGTAGTCTCCAATCAACCTTTCATCTCCTGTTAGAAAGATACCATCCACATATAAGACCAGAATGAGAGGCAGCTCACCTGTCAAGAAGTGCAGGTTGTGGTCCGCCTTAATCCGTTGAAATCCCATCTCTCGTAGATAGTTGTCTATCCTTGAGTGTCATGCTCGAGGTACCGCTTGAGCCCATAAAGAGCTCGATGCAGTCTGTATACATGCGTCTCCATGTTCTCCACATCAAACCCCTCTGGTTGCTCAATATATACCTCCTCCTCTATCACTCCATTGAGGAAGGCAGTCTTGACGTCCATTTGATGGACTCACCAACCCATCTCTGCTGCTAAAGAGAGAATCGTCCGAATGGAAGAATACTTGGCAACTGGGGCGAAGGTCTTTTCATAGTCATTGCCCTCCTTCTTTGAAAACCCCTTTGCCACGAATCGTGCCTTGTACTTTTCCACACTTCTGTCTGCTGCATGCTTCACCTTGTAGATCCACTTGGATGCTACCACCTTCTTTCCTTCAGATCTCGGCACAACCTCCTATACCCGGTTCTTCATGATTGAGTCATACTCCTCAACCATGGCCTCTTGCCACACGTCATGTTGTGCAACCTCCTCAAAACTAGAAGGTTCAGATTCAATCAATTACGTCATCAGTGCCATATAACTGAGTCTCTTTGGAGGTACACTTCATCTAGAAGATCTTTGTGGAAGACTCACCTGCCTGGAATCATGAACAGTGGACCTATACCACTTAGGCCGTGGCCTAGTGTCTGTCTGTTGCAGCTGCTGGATGTCCTCCGCTTGCTGCTGCTCATCCTCCCCATCAAAGATAGGAGGATCTTGTCCACCTGACTCCCTCTGACTACCAGAGCCTGTGCCTTGTGTCTGTACCTGTACCTGTTGTTAGATTTTTATCATATAAGCTACCATTATGATCTTAGGATCTTTAACTGAGAGAATAACATGCATAGCAATAAAACACAAGCACAACACAAGAGACAAGAGACACAAAGAATTTTCCTCGAGCAAACCATAAAGGAGAAAACCCCGCAACTTCCTCAGAGATAGAAACGGCCCCAAAATAGAAAATCCCAAAACATAAAGATGATCTCCATAGCTTCTGTCTCTCTCTCTCTCCCACTGAGAGAGATTCTCCTCTCACTCATGCGCCCCAATGAGTGAGTGTGAGTGTCTAAAATAGAGAGGCTCACTCTCTATTTATATTCTTTCGTTCACTTGAAGTGCACTCCAACATGTCGGCTTCACTGAACAATTACTTACTAGAGCCAACATCTCTAGGAGTGTCTAATAACCCTAGTGCCCCACAATTTGTGGGGACTTTGCCCTCTGCTCAACAAGGAGGGTTAACCTTGACTTAGATGGTGGGGACTATTGCCTTGACTTACAATGACTCACCTAGGGTCGACTTCTCTAGGATAGTCTAATAACCCTAGGGCCCCACAATTGTGGGGACTTTAACTCTTGACCAATAGGAGGGTTACCCACAATGACTTGACATGACTTTCACATTATAGAAACTTCCTGATCGGAACATCGGGGCATGACATGACTCAAATACATCCCGGAATAAACATCGGGTTTCAATACATAAGAAATATGGATGAATACATTCCGAAGTTACAAATACATCAACACCTGTACATCTGGCTCCTCCAACTTGATCCCTGTGTCCTTTGTTGGTTGCTGCTCTGCTGGTGAGTCCATAGATCTTCGCAAGGCCCTGTCCTCATCGAACTGGACATCCCTGCTCACAATGATCCTCTTGCGAGCAAGAATGTAAACTTTGTATGCCTTCAAAGTCTCGCTATAACCAACAAGTAACTTCTTCTCTCCAGAAGGGTCCAGCTTCTTCCTAGTGTCAGCATGAACATGACAATAACAAACACTGCCAAATATGCGAATGTGAGTCACATCTGACCGAGTGCCTATGAAGTCCTCCTCAGGTGTCTTCCTCCCCAAAGTTGTGTGGGGACACCTATTCTGAATGTACACTGCAGTCTTGTATGTCTCGGCCCAAAGGAATAGTGTTAATCCCTGATCAAATAACATGGCCTTGGCTGCTCCTACCATAGTCCTGTTCTTCCACTCCGCAACTCCATTCTGCTGTGGGGTATGGGGCATAGTGTGCTCTTTCTTGATCCCCTCTGTCGGACAATACTCCATGATCTCATTGGAGGTGTACTCACCCCCATTGTCTGTCCTCAACACCTGAATCTTCTTTCCTGTTTGGTTCTCCACGAGTCTTGAACTCTTGCAACCTCTCAAAGACCTCTGACTTGGACTTTAGGAAATAGATCTAGGTTTTCCTGGAATAGTCATCAATGAAGGTTACACAATAACTGTAACCATTGAAGGAATGGACACTCATAGGTCCCCATACATCCGAATGCACCAAGTCCAAGGGCTTCTTAGACTTGTGCTCACTCTGTGGGAAAGGCTTCTTGATTTTCTTCCCCAAAGCACAATCCTTGCACTGGTTATGCTTCTCCTCCTGTATCTGAGGAACTCCAATGACAGCCTGTATCAAGTGCCTTAGTGCTCCATGGTGTAAGTGTGCCATCCTCCTATGCCACAACTCACCTTGACTACTGTCGCTGCTGACTAGAGCCTTTGCAGGCTCAAAGTGTAGTCTATGCACTTTCCTGCTCTTGATACCAATCACCCGATCCAAGCTCCTATCTCACCTCTTGGGCTTGATATACACTCTATGGTCACAAAACTTCACCTGATATCTCTTGTCCTCCAAAGTGGAGATTGATATAAGGTTCTTGGTCAATCCTAGAATGTATAACAAATCAGCGAAACTGAGGGGTTTGCCAGATTCCCTCTGAAAAGAAATAGTACCAACTCCCTGCGCCTGATACCGTGCATCATCACCCAGCTCAACATGGATCCTTGTTCCACCCTCCTGCAAGTCTCTGAAGAATCTCTTATGTCCAGTCATGTGACTAGATGTTGCACTGTCGATGTACCATATACTGCTCCCTGTGGTGCTTGCCATGCAAGCTATCGAGCAAAACTCCTCATCGAAGTTCCTGTTAAACTCATCCACCTCTGCAGATCCAACGATTTGAGCGTTACTCTTCTTCTTCCTGTCTGGGCACTGGGAGGCAAAGTTTTCCTGCTTGTGGCAGATAAAACACTTGACCTTTGAAACGTTAACTTTCTTCTTTCCATCCTTCTTCCTTTTTGCCTTACCCTTGCTCTTCCTTGTCATGGCTAGAGCCTCCTCATCCACAATCTGTGGGGCACTGCTGGATGAGCTTGATCCTTGACCCATGCAGGTCTCCTCTGCACAAAGTCATCCCATAGTCTCTGCCAATCAGGGAGCTTCTCCCTAGCCATAACACCCTTGACAAAGGTGTCCCGTGGCTTAGAGAAGCCATTGAGGGCTTATCCGAACTCGCTCCTCATTCTCAATCTTAGAGCCAACAGCTCCAAGATCATCCCTGATTTGTGTGAGCCTTGTGAGATAAGGCACCACTCCTTCTCCCTTGGCCATCTTTGTGTTGCGCATCCTCTCTTGCAGCACCATCTTCTGGTTCTCGTTCTTGCTTTGGTACAGACTTTACAAATCCTTCCACATCTCTAATGCGGTCTTCTTCCAAGAAAGGTGAGGGACTATGTGGTCTTTCACTCCATCCAAGATGATCAACATGGCTCTGGAATCAATCTTCTTCCAAGCTGCTAAATTTGTCGTATCTGTGGGTGCAACTTTTGTGGAGTCAATGTGCTCCTCTGCATCACTAACATCCAGGATCCTTGTGATCCTTTCTTTCCATGTAGGAAAGTTTTGAGCACCCTGGAGTCTATCCTCAACTCTCAACTGCACGGCCATACTGAGGTGTACCTATCAAACCCTAGATCTACAGTCTAGGTTTGTGTCTTTAACTAGATCTACCCTTGATCAACTGTTGCTGCAAATCTCTCAGCTTTAGCTCACCAAAGCTTTGATACGATGTAAATTTTCCTTTTAAAGCACAACTAGGGCTAAAACAGTATATTTAATTTGATTACTAAAATAACCACACATGTACTTCTTTACTAGTATGCAGCAAAATATAAAGTACTGAGAAATAATTCACAACATGACATCACAATATAGACACTATTATTTTGGGTATGGAAACCCCCGGAAACACCCAAGATGGGAAAAGCGGTGCAACAGTCAGATATGGATTTTATTATAGAGAAAATATGGAACTTATACAATCAACTGCTAATCACCCAAACCTGGCGAAGTAGCACCCAACAGTATCACTAAAAAACCCCAGCTAAACCCAACACACCTCTGCGTGACTGTACGGCCACCAATACGGCCTCGCACACGTGGTTGTACAGATCCGTACAGTTGTACAATTGCTGTACGGAATTCGTACGGTCTGTATGACAGCTGTACGAAATTCCGTACGGTCTGTACGACCTCCTCTGCAGCTGCTCCTGTGCGGTCCTCTTCCTACCTGGAAGCTTGGTCGCCCTATCGGTAAGCTCCTTCGTCTTCTCTGCAAAAACCCTCTGTTCGACATTCTCTCCCTATCTGTATCTTGTCTCTGTCGGAATACAAGTTTGTGTCCTCTCCAGCAATTGACCTTTCTTTTATAATTTTATGCTAGGCGAAAACCCTAATATCACTTTCACTTTATAAAAAGTGTTTCATTAAAGTCAATTACAAATTAGGTCACTTTAATTTATTTTCCAAAGTAAACTTAGGAAAATTAAATTAAATACAACTGGTTTCCTGATTTAAGTCTTCTGCATGCAAGGACACATGCATGCAGGAAGACCTTCCTTGTTGCTGCTATTTTAACAAGATCAACCGGTAGCGTGAGGAGGCCAAGGACGTCTATACAAAGATCGACAGGGGCCGCACAATATGGAAATCCGTATTGCCCGATTTTCTGTACAGAGTAGGCTATACTCTACAGATCGTACATGTCGTATGGTAGAGCTTGGACAATTTGCTTGGAGGGAGTTAGTGAACTAGGGTTTTCAGTGAGGAAAGTGATTTTCTTGTGAAGGTTGATTTGGCATTGCCTTGCTGAACTGAGTTGTAAGTTCAACTATTGTAAATTTCAGAGTTTATTCTGGTTAAATATTTAAAGGATCACAATTTTGTTGGTTTTCCCCACGTTGGGGTTTCCATGTCAAATCTGATAATTTTCTATGTATATTCCTGCAGTATATGAGTTAGAATTCCAATGTGTTTACAATTATTATTTCAACAGTTTATGATTGTTGGGGATAAACATAATTGAATGTGTAAATTAGATGTGGAATTAGAGGAAAAACTAACAAAGGAAGCCCCTAAACCAACATTAGAAATAGAGGTAGAGTTGGGAGTAAAGGAGGAAAAGGAAAAGATTGTCCCTACTGCTCCGTTGACCATAGAGAAGGAGCCAATAAGCTATCCAAGATTGTATTTATGGGGGAGACTAGATCTAATAGGGACGAACTATGAGGCTTTGGGGGTAAGTTGGAAGCAATGTTAGCTTTTGGGTTGCTCCGAAATTGTTTACGCCATGTTTGTGGGTGCATCATAAAATTTCAGGTACATGGTGTATGTTCATTCCCTGGATGGTTTGTGATGGATTTGCACATAAGAGATGGTTTATGATGGACTTGCACATTGGCTTTTCTCAGTGTTTGGGTTCTTTCTTCATATTCTTTCCTAGGGTGTTGGAGATCTCCTGACAACTTTGGTGATATTCTACATAATGGCCACATGGAAATGGTTGCATATTTGGAGAAGGCTCTATTTAGGAGGAGGAGCATTTTGCATCCTAGAGGAGGGAATTGAGTCCTAGACAATGTAGGGTAGCGTGTATGCTTGCATGGAGGCTTGGAGTTGGCTCGGGGATGCCTTGGTTGCACTACTATTCATGTAGGGGGGTTGGACCTAGTGGAGTAAATGGTTTAGGAGGATTGATGGAGCCTTTGGAGACTTGGAGTAGGAGCATTGAACAGACTTAGTGGAGCACTCTTGCATTTGGATCCTTGCTTCTGCATGAAGCCACCTTGGAGATTGATGTGTATACCCTTGTAGTGTAGCACTCCACGTGTGAGCCTATATGTTTTATTGTTGGTTGCTTATAAATGCACTTGTCGACATATATATTGTTGGCCTCCCTTACCTCATATATATATAGAGGAAGGAGAGAGTATGCATTCATTCTTATCATTCTTGTTTTAGAGATGTGATCAAGAGGAGAGTGCCACTTTTTCTTATGTACTTGATCTCTCTCGCTCTTGGAGTTAATAGTGTTAGGATATTTAAACACTTCGGAGTTAGGTAAGATCAACTTGTGTAATATATCCGTTAGGTAAAAGTGTGTTTCTTTAGTATGCATTAGTATGCATTTGTAAATATTCTAATCCGACAGTCACGATATGTTCTAGACCTAGTGATCCGACGGTTCAACTTCTCTTAGATCATACTTACCATTGATCTGTGGCTTAACACCTGATTGGTCTATGATCTGTATTTAAAGAGTATAGAGCGCCCTTGGCTAGTTGATCGATTATGAGAAGCTCATGTAACTTTCTTTCTTTCGCATAATAAATTGCTCCAAGTAGCTATTTGGCTGGGGCCGTGGACTGTTTCTCTCTCGAGGGTTTTAGCCACGGGACAAACATCGGTGTGTTGATCTGTGATCTATTTGTGTGAAGCGGTTGCTGAAGGTGTTCGGTCTTTTGGGAGTACCCTGTGTAGCCGCTTTCAGTTTTGATCAAGATTTGGAACTGGTGTTGCCGAAACTTTGAAAGGGTTTATGGTTCTAGATTTTCTGTGCATTTGTGGCCTGTGGGAGCTGTTACATTGCGTTCGGAGCATCGTTTCCATTGGGAAATAGTTTTCGTTTCACCGAAAACCGTTTCCGTTTGTTCCAGAAACACCCATTTCGGCAAATCTGAAGGTATAATGTTACAGTGATGGATTTGTTTTTTTTTAAATCTCTCATATTTTATCAGTTTTATTACTAGATCTTTACTGTTTTAGTCTCGGACTGTTGCCTTCCTTGGCTGCGTATGCTCTTTGCCGTGCACCTTGCGCGATCGCGGCAAATCAGAAACAGAAAGGAAAAGTTTTTTTTTCTTGTCTTCTCGGCTACGTATGCTCTTTGCCGTGCACCTTGTGCGATCACGACAAATCAGAAACAACGAGAAAACTTGAAAACGCAGACTTTCCGGGTAAGCTAACCAAGATCTAACCCATTTGTGTGGAAAAAGTTTGTTTGGTTTTGTTTTTCATTTTTTTGTGATTTGCAGAAAAAAAATGCAAGTACGGAGAACAAGAGAGAAGAGTTAAAAAAAAAGCCCCCTTCCTCTTTCCATTCTTTTACGTACCTTTTAAACTTAGCTCACTTGGTCCAAAGTTGCTTTATTTCTTAATAGGTCTTGAGTTCAAGTCTTATTAAGCTACTTTTTAGTGCATGCAATTTCTCTTTTCAAGTTACTTTATTGTAAAAGTGCATCTCACATAAATAAAATAAAATAAAAAGTGAGTCATTTAAGTCTTTTAATTTATTGCCGCACTATTTGAAAGTAACATTATTGTAAAAGTGAACCTCACTTATTCTACAAAAGTGATTCACTTCAAAGGAACTTTATTGTGAAAGTGATTGTCAAAGGTTGATCTTGGGAAGAGGGGGCTTCTTTTTTTTAGTTGGTTAAGTTAATATCTGCCACGTCACTATTGGGGACATCTTCAACTTTTTCTTTGATCAAACATAACTTCAACATCCAGAATCAGTTTTCAGTGCCATTTTTTTTTAAACCGCACATTTTTTCGAGCTCTTTACAACCAAACAGTTAGTTTCCGTTTTTTCAGCCATTATTTTACAGTATGGCTGCCCCTTGTGATATTATACTTACAAGTTCTAACTATTTCTCATGGAAATCTCGTATGGAAGATGTTCTACGAAGTAGGGGACTTTTCAGGATAACCTCAGGGAAAGAAACATAACCCACTGATGATGATAAAAAAATTAAATGGGAAAATAGATGTGATGAAGCTCGTGGATTGATTGGGATGTTAATCTCTACTGATTTGCGATTCCACATATCTGGAATTGATAAACCTGATAAAGCTTGGGAAAAGTTGGAATCTGTGTTTGGTAAACACAATGAAATTCAGGGTCATCAACTTGAGAATGAGTTGCTTTCCTTGAATCCAAATGATTTTTCATGCATTCAAGACTATTTATCTAAGTATAAAACTCTTAGACTATTATGTGCAGAATGCAAGATTAAGAAAGAAGACACAATGTATTTATCATATTCTTTCAAAACTTGGACCTGCATATTCTGTTTTTGTATCTACATTCTATTCCATGAAAGAATCTTTGACTGCAGCTAGCTATCAAGAGTCTAGCCTTGAATCCTTTTGTGATTCTTTAATTAGAGAGCAAGATAAGCTCATTCATCTTGGAATAATTAAGAATGCAGATACATCTGGGAAAGCCTTATTGTCCCAGCAGAAAGAAAAGTCCAAGCCTCTCAAGAAACAAAATTTTCGCAATAATAAGCAAAACAACAAGGGTCCCAAACCTTCTCAGTCAGCTCCTTTTTTTAAAAATGACAAAGGATCCAAGCAAAAAGCAAAAGAAGACTGAGCGTCTAAGTTACCTGACACGTCCATACTGGCCCACGTGTCCGTACCCGCGGTGTCCACGTGAAGACACGCTACGGTGCGTGTCCGACACGTGGTCAAAACGTGTCTTATCCCTGGGACACGTGGTCAACGCGTGTCCGACACTCTTTTGTAACGTGTCTTATCCCTGGGACACTTAGTCAACGCGTGTCCGACACTCTTTTGTAACGTGTCCTGTGAAAAGTGATGAAATTAGGGGTTTTTTTGCTGTTTTTTCGCTGTTTAAATCTTCGTTGTTTAGGGGTATGGCATAACGTGACTCATAATGTGACTGTGCATGTAGAGTCTAGACTCAAATGATAAATCATAAATGTTATTCAAGTTTTCAACAGATATGTAACTTCCAGCTTTAAATTGGTGAGCAAGAGGTGACTTGTAGCCGTAGGCAATGTAATTCCCAGCAAAATAAACAATGGAATGACTGTCCCAATTTGCAATCAAACATTTAATACAAGAGTTGTCACAAAATGTATTTTCCAGCTTGTAAAACAATGTCAATATTTGCTATGCAGATGTAGGTGGCCACTGGCAACCAAGCACTAAAATGACAATTTCAAAATTGATAGATAGATGCCAGATGGGACTGTCAAATAATTTAATAAATGATAATTTCCAGCCAACAAGTATTTCTTTTATCAGTCCAGACTCCAAACGTTACTTTCAGTAAAATTGTGGATGCCATTGCCAAAAGTTATAGCAATTCCAAGTTTTCACAAGTAGATAGCAAAAGTGTGTTTGTCAACTCCAAAGGGACTGTGGAATGCAATGTATTTTCCAGCGAAGCCAATTTAACTATGACTGTCCCAAACAACATTTTCCAGTATGAAAGTCTAAGGACAAGCCCATATGTAGTAATTTGTAAACCTTAACAAGGGTATTTTCTTATAAGTGTTTAAGAGGCTTGCCCTAGTATGTTTATACTCTACTATCTACTATCTAGAGTTTAGACTCTACTATCTAGAGTTTGATTGATTTGTAAAATTGTATGGTATTGGTGTTTGAATCTTTGATGTATCTTTTTCGAAGTTCGTGATGTAACATTGATCAATACCTACTATCAAGATTCAATATTTTCTCTATTACAGTAATTTGTATAATATATATATATATTTTTTTAATATTATATATAACGTGTCCTCCGTGTCCTGATTCCGGGGGTCGCCGTGTCCGTGTCGAATATTCGTTTTTCCGTGTCCTCCGTGTCCCGTGTCTTCGTGTCAGGTGACTTAGCTGAGCGTCATTGCAATTTTTGCGGGAACGATAATCATGATGAATCTAAGTGTTTTAAGAAGATGGCAGCCTTGGAAGCAGCAATGAAGAAGCACCACATCAGCCTAGATTCGTCTTCAGAATCTACCTCTCATGGACATGCACTTTGTGCTTCTGGTTACTCTTATACTGCATCTTCTTCTTCTACTTCAATTGAATGGCTCATTGATTCTGGAGCATCTTATCATATGGCTAAGGATAAAGCCATATTTTCTACTATGCATGAATGTGACACCAAACAAATATTTTTTGGTGATGATAGATCTCTAAGTGTTGTAGGATCTGGAACAGTTCCAGTAGAAATGGTCATTTCAGTGATGTACTATGTGTTCCAAAAATTTCTTGCAATTTGTTATCAGTCTATCAAATTACTCATTCAGGTGAAAGATAAAACTGTGACGTTTACACCTCACCAAGTTGTGATCAAGGATTTTAAAAATCCTCAAAATGTCCTTGCTACTCAAACTGTTGATGATATTACCAGGTTGTACAAATTTAACAACTTTGGGTCATCATCTTTTCCTTCAGTTTTTGTTGCTCATAGTGATAACTTGAGCAAACTTTGGCATGAGCGATTTGGTCACTTAAATTATCGCTCATTGCAACAACTATGTAAAGATAATATGGTGACTGGTCTTCCGCTAGTATCTTGCAATGATGGTGTTTGTTTCGGTTGTGTACTCGGAAAACATCATCGGGACAGTTTTGACAAACGTGCCTCTTGGCACGCCTCGGTTCCCTTGGAGCTTGTGCATAGTGACTTGTGTGGCCCTCTTCCATCTGCTTCCTTTTCTGGTTTCAAATATTTTTTAACTTTCATTGATGACTACTCCAGACGCACTTGGGTTTACTTCCTAAAACTTAAGAGTGAAGTATTTAACATGTTTTTGGCCTACAAGGCCCTTGTTGAAAAACAATCTGGTCATCAAATTATTAAGTTAAGATCTGACAATGAAGGAGAATATGTTAACAACAGGTTCACTACTTTTTGTACTGATCAATGAATCCAACAACAACACACTGTTCCATATACACCACAACAAAATGGTGTAGCTAAACGGAAGAACCGCACTGTAAAAAGAAATGGCTAATTGTATGATCCAATCTAAGGGACTACGTCTTCAATATTGGGTTGAGGCCATAAATTGTGCAAATTACATAGTTAATCGCACACCCACTAAAGTTTTACAAGGTATAACACCGGAAGAAGCATGGAGTAAAATTAAACCAGATGTAAGTCACTTTCGTGTGTTTGGTTGTGAAGCATGGGCTCACATTCCGGATGAAAAATGGAAAGCATTGCAGCCTAAAAGTGAAAAGTGCATATTTGTTGGATATTTTAAAGATGTAAAAGGTTATAGACTTCTTCAGCCCCATTTACATGATATAATCATTAGAAGAGATGTTAAATTTGATGAAAATCTCTTGGCCTGCGAGCCTAACTTGGTGGGTGTGCCATCTTTGGCCTGCGAGCCTGATTCGGCGATTGTGCCTTCTTCTTCTTCTTCTTCCAGCTTCCTTGATAGGTTTCCAACTCCAATTTCTGATGATGATAGTGCAGTTGAAAATCCACCTCCGCCTGCTCATGTTCCTCCAATTGCAGCAGCACCAGTACTTCCTCGATGGGTCCGTTCAACATGTGAAGCATCTAGTGATCTTGCTGGTGATCCTAGAGATCAACGACGAACCCGTTCTCAGTTTCAGCGAGCCTCTTCTCTTTTGGCTCAAGTTTTCGAGAATCATGATCCAGAAACTTTTGCAGAAGCTTCAGGAAATCCAGATTGGGATGCAGCTATGGATGAAGAATATTTTTCCTTAATGGCGAACGATACTTGGGATATTGTTCCTCTTCCAAAAGGAAGAAAACTTGTCAGACGTAAATGGGTCTACAGAACTAAGTATGCATCAGATGGAAGTGTTGAAAGACTTAAGGCAAGGTTAGTTGCCAAAGGTTTTTCCCAAGTTGAAGGGATTGACTGCAATGAAACCTTTGCCCCTGTAGCAAAAATGAACTCCATCTGCCTTGTTCTTTCCCTTGCAGCCTTACATAACTCGGAAGTCCATCAAATGGATGTCAAGTCTGCCTTCTTACATGGTGATTTACATGAGGAAATTTACATGGAACAACCTCATGGATATGTTCAGGATAACTCTAGCCTTGTTTGTCTCCTTAAGAAATCCTTATATGGCCTTAAGCAAGCTCCTAGAGCTTGGTATGCCAAAATGGATAGCTTTCTCCTTGACACTGGTTTTTCTAGATGCCATTCTGACCCCAATGTCTATACCAAGAAAGTAGGAAACCATCTCATCATATTTGTTCTTTATGTTGATGATCTTATCCTTACTGGTAGTGACCCTAAACTTATAACCTATGTGAAATCTAGTCTTAAGAAAAATTTTGAAATGTCAGACTTAGGACATTTGCATTATTTTCTTGGTCTCCAAGTCTTCCAAACCAAAGAAGGAATCTTTCTTTCCCAGTCTAAGTATGCTTGTGACCTTCTTCGTCGCTTCCACACGGAAGATTGTAAACCAACCCCTTCTCCCTTCCAGTCTGGAGTCAAACTTTCTACCACTTGTACTTCCCCTGAAGTAGATGCCACCTTGTATCGTTAGCTTGTTGGTAGTCTTTTATACTTGACTCATTCCCATCCTGACTTTTCCTTTGCCGTTGGTTGTATTGCTCGTTATATGCAAACTCCTCATGAAAGTCACTGGAAAGCAGCAAAAAGAATACTTCGATATATTCGAGGTACAATTCAGTTTGGGATTCATTACAGTATAGGGGGGAAACCTTTGTTGGTTGGTTTCACTGATTCAGATTGGGCCAGCGATCCTGATGATCGGAAGTCTACTGCAGGTTATGTTTTCAGTCTGGGATCTGGACCTATCACTTGGGCTTGTAAGAAACAACAAGCACTTGCTCTTTCTTCAGCAAAAGCAGAATATTGAGCCGCAGTTAATGCCAGTTAGGAAGCTTTATTGCTTCGACAGATCCTTTCAAAGTTTGGATTCGAGCAGCAGTAGCCTACTCCACTTTGGTGCGACAATTAAAGTGCCATCAAGCTTGCCAAAGATCCAGTTCTACATCAGCGCAGCAAACACATTGAGCTACACATGCACTTCATCAGAAATCTTGTTCATGATAGTGTTATTGAAGTTCTCTATTGCCCTACAGATGATCAAGTTGCAGACATCTTCACCAAGTCTCTTACAGAAGCGAAGTTTTCTAAACTTCGGTCTATGTTAGGAGTTAAGGAATGTGTCCTTAAGGGGGGATAGGCTCTAATGCCTCCTTCCTTCTCCTAATAGTGTCACTTTTGTAAATCCTTCAATCCTATCCCAAGTTGTCCTTTAGGGGGGATGTTAGGATATTTAGACACTTAGGAGTTAGTTAAGATCAACTTGTGTAATATATCCGTTAGGTAAAAGTGTGTTTCTTTAGTATGCATTAATATGCATTTGTAAATATTCTAATTCGACGGTCACGATATGTTCTAGACATAGAGTGATCCGACGGTTCAACTTCTCTTAGATCATACCTACCATTGATCCGTGGCTTAACACTCGATTGGTCTATGATCTCTATTTAAAGAGCATAGAGGGTCCTTGGCTAGTTGATAGATTATGAGAAGCTCATGTAACTTTCTTTCTTTTGCATAACAAATTGCTCCAAGTAGCTATTTGGCTAGGACCGTGGACTGTTTCCCTCCCGAGGGTTTTAACCACGTGACAAACATCGGTGTGTTGATCTGTGATCTATTTGTGTGAAGTGGTTGCTGAAGGTGTTTGGTCTTTTGGGAGTGCCCTGTGTACCCGAACAAATAGGGTTTCTTGAGCTTGTTGGAGCATGTTGAAGACTAGGGTTAGGGTTCCATCCCTTAGAGTTTAGGGTTTTGAGATGAACCGCTAGGTTTTATTTATTGAAGTGAAGAAGAAGAGGAGACGTCTTGCCTTGGGACGGCATGCCTGTGTGATGCATGCTTGTTGGATTTCCTTGGTTTGAGCTAGGTTTTTCTTGGTTTTCCTTAGATAGCGATTTGGAGAGCTAGAGGATTGTACTAGCCATGTGATAAGGTTCTGGTATGTACATGAACTTCATCTTATGCATATTGTTGAAGTTTTCAGTTTTCATAGTTTGTAATTTTGATCTCTATGTCTTGTTGATTTGACATAAGTTAAGGGTGATTATGTTAAATGATTTAACATTATGATTGAAGAATATAGGAGGATTGATGGAGCCTTTGGAGACTTGGAGTAGGAGCATTGAACACACTTTGTGGAGCACTCTTGCATTTGGATCCTTGCTTCTGCATGAAGCCACCTTAGAGATTGATGTGTATACCCTCTTAGTGTAGCACTCCATGTGTGAGCCTACATGTTTTATTGTTGGTTGCTTATAAATGCACTTGTCGACATATATATTGTTGGCCTCCCTTACCTCATATATATATAGAGGAAGGAGAGAGTATGCATTCATTCTTATCATTCTTGTTTTAGAGATGTGATCAAGAGGAGAGTGCGGCTAACTTGAAAGTTCAACTGAGTGCAACTTAGGTGGTAACATCTGGCTTCTACTGCGGGACATGTGCTTGATCTGGTCTTTAGGCAAGGAGAGTATGTGAGAAGCATAGAATCTATGGTTTGAATAATTTGTAAAAACATCTCAACTAGACAAGCCAACCTCAATAACACAAAATCTTGTAAAAAGCTAATGAACCATTAAGTTGCTTTATTAGAAAATAAAAAGACAAATGAAACTTTAGCTAAAGAAAAAGATTATTATTCCTAAGTACAGAAAATAAATGTAGAAAGTATATGCTCACTTTAAGGAGCTTATTTTCCTACTTTAAGCATAACGTAATCAAAGTGTGAAGTGAAACGAAAAATCCAATGCAACCACCTTAACATTTTATCAAAATTAAAAAAAAAATCGTTGTGTTTGGTTACTAGCCAAAGAAAGCACATATTTATTAGAAAGTGCAAGCCTGTGCGGATATTCAGGATGGGCGGGCTCGATGGGAGATCATGGGCATGTAAAAATTCATCAGAATGTTTCCCAAACTGGTGTTTGCTTCCGCAAGCTTCTTCTATCCAAGCTTGGATAGGGCTAATGTACATATCTGGATGAAGCAGATCGCAAGCTCCATCATATATGTCAAAAGGGCTTGTCGGATGCTAACTCTCTGTGTAAGCCTCAAGCTGCTCCAAATCATAAGGAACCTCTGAATCAGAAAATGTAGGCTTAGGTTGACCCTCCATTGGCTGTATCAAATCTGACTCTTCGATGCATTGCTTCTCAAAGTTGTCATTTCTAATACTTGTGTGTGATTTTGGATGGTATGGATCTGCCTGATCATATAAAAACTCTACATGCTTCTCTTCCATATTAAGATCTCCAAAGGTCTCTAAATCAACACTCCCTTCTCTTGATATATCAAAAATGGGTTTTCCAATGTATGTCCAATAGTCATCATCCACATCTTTGTCATATATGGGGGAATCTTCATCCATGGCATCACGTCTCTGTCTATGCTCATCCTCATGTTCACAATAATTTTCCTCAGAAAGTTTCGCTTCAAAGATGTTACAAGGGAATGAACTTTCCAAACCTTTATTACCAAGCAGAGAACATGGAGGAGTGTCATCATACACCATATAGACTTCATCATAATTTTCTTTAGAAGTTTCTGTAATGGTTTCTTCTTGAGGAAAATCTGGAATGCCGTTGTGATCATCTTTGCTGAAATAATCTTGAGGATACTTCAAATTTTCAATAGTTTCTATTATGGCAACATGAAAAGGATCTTCAATTATATCTTGAATTAAGGGATCTTCATGAACGTCTTTAATGGGATTACTTGGGATGTGTTGCTCAATGGGTTCCTCTAGTCTTACCAAATCTTCATTTTGTACAATGGTTTTCGGATGATACTCTTTCCTAGGCAGGATGGCAAGACAATCTTTAATGAAACTTTCTATGTCACCCTTATCATTATCATGCCATTTCTCAAAAAAAATATTCAAGAAGCTTGAAAAGGAAGTGCAGATTTTTCACTAGTTTTCAGCCACCGGTTTCAAGTAAAATTTAACTCTGTTTATGACATTCTCAGAAAATAAAAGTGCTGGAAATAAACATGAAATTTTCAGACTTTAAAACACCGCTGAAAGTACAATTTTTCACTGACAGAAAATAAATATCAGCACGCCATTCAACACACAGAAAACAAATATTTTCAGCCAATGGCACTGGAAAAACCCACAAGGGGAAAACCAGTCAGAGAGAGAGATTTTATTATTAGGAAATTTACAGCAAAAACTTGGAAATTTTCAGACCAACTTATCTCAACCCGAAAGAGAAAATTTTTGCCTTGTTTTTCACGCCAAACAGAAAAAATCAAACTCAGAGTTTTTTCTTTGTTTTTTGCCTCGATTTCTGTGTTGTTGTACGGACAAACTATACAGACCTCGAAATCTGTGCCCAGGAAAAAAAATCCTCGAAATTGTGCCCAGAAATCTGCCTCGAAAAATGTGCCTGTTGCTTCGAAAATCGTACCGCACGGACTGTACGGACCAACAATAAATGTTGATGTCCTCTCCTCGATTTCCGTTCGCTCTTTGCTGCTGTCCGCTCCTTGATTTGCGTGCTGCAAAATTTTCTTCTCTATCTCAGCAAAGGAAAGTTCTCTTCTCACTTCAATCTGCAAAAAGTGAGGCAAAATGCCTTTCCCTTGCCTTTTTGAGTAAACCATAGGGCCCATCTAATCCAACGATGAATATTAGATTAGATCAATGGTTGAAATTAATTACTCATATTTTATTTCTAAAGTATTAATTTTACTCACCCACTTAAATTTATCAAAAACTGACTTTAGACATTAAAGTCAAATTAAATGTCACTCAAGTCATTTAATGCAAGGGTCACTTTATTTCCCCCTTCTAAGTGACTAAGGCTAAAGTCACTCAGGGGAACACTTTCCTAGGTACAAAACTAACACTCCCTCTTGCCAAGGAAGGTCTTTTGCACCACTCCCAACTTGTCCCTGAAGAAGACAAACTTGCCCCGCCCCAAAGACTTCGTCAGAATGTCTGCTAATATGCCACCTGCTCATCTGTGGAAATGTACTGAAGCGTCACTGCCCCTCTTTGAACATAGTCTCGGATGAAATGATATCTGATCTCAATGTGCTTTGACTTGTCATGGAAAACTGGATTCTCAGAGAGCTGGATGCAACTCTGATTGTCACAGTAAATCACCATAGGCCTAAGCTCCTGACCAAATAGATTCACCAGCAACTTGCGAAGCCACAAGGCCTTGCAGCTGGCCAAACTAGTTGCCATATACTCAGCCTCTGCCAAACTCAATGCAACGGACTTCTGCTTCTGACTAAACCACGACACTGCTGCCGAGCCCAAACTGAAACAATATCCATAAGTGTTCTTCCGATTTGCCACACTGCCTACCCAATTAGAGTCTGTATAGCTAACCAATCTGATCCCCTCCGACTTCCTGTAGTCCAAACCAAAATCCATTGTCCCTGAAAGATAGCGCAACACATATTTTGCAACGACCCAATGCACATGTTATCACCCGCCTTGTAGTTTCCTCTGTGAGGTGGATCCAGGATGGATGGTAGAGGGGCAAGCAACTAAGGGGTGAAACCACGACTGCCTAGACTCCCAAATGGATGGTTGTCATGCCAATCAAGGCAACCTTCACTTTATGTTATCCTAGTCCAAGATAACAATGGGGGAGACCCAGATCTGCTCCCAACAGGAGAGATCGGACCTAGACACCATAAAAAGATCAGATGGGGCTTCAAGATACTTAAGGTGCAAGGTGAATGGAAACCCTAGCTCTAGGGTTTAGGTACTAGCAACCGGTGAAGATGACCACTATCTTGGGAAACGTAACTGTGACAGGGTGAGCAAGAACAGAGTTGGGACTGTCTAGTACCAAGGAGACAGGCTCAGTGAAAGATAGTTGATTGGAGTTATCAATGAGTGTTGGCAAAGAGAATGGGAGGAGATCTTAAGGAATAGGACTAGCGCTAGTTAGGAGATCAGTGCCTTATGTGTATTGGGCAATGTAGTCAGCAACAACCTAACGTTTTAGTGAAAGCACTTGGGACACATCTTGATCTATGGACCCAGAAAATAGTTGGTCCAGAGAAGCTAAGGTACAGGAAAAACCAGCTCAATGGAAGGCTAGCGCTAGGGCTTGGAAAGACAGATTTGCAGTTCTAGGGTCACCTGGAGACTAATAACTCAGTGTTGAAGGAGAAATGAGGTCAGGGTGACCTGATCTACAAGCCCAAATTAGAAAATCAACAGAAAAATTAGATCCGGACAAAGTCAAAATTTGATGAGGGGCTAGGGGGGCTAAAAACCAATTTTTCAGATCTAGGGCAAATCGAAAGGAACTAGCTCAGCGTTGGGGGTGTTCTGGAATGCTTAAGCCCTGATCTATCAGCGTATCTTGTCAGATTTCAGAAAAAGTCACTTCCGGAAAAGTCTAATTTTCAATGAGGGCGCTAGGGCTGTTTTAGTCAAAAACTCAGATCTAGGTCAAACAGCCAAGCATTTGGACAACGTTGGGGTTGATTTGGACTGTGGGACTCAATCTATCCGTCTGTGAAGTCAGAATTTAGAAAAAATCAAAACCCTAGCAGGGCAAATTTTCAGTGGGGGGTTATGCAGTTTTCTGGCAAAAAATCAGATCTAGGTCAAACCAACAGGAGTTTGACCAACGTTGCAGTTGATTTGGTGAAGGGGAGGCCCAATCTATGAAACCCAGAAATGTTTTGTCCAAAGATCGGACGATTCCCAGATTTATTGCTTTTTTAGGGTTTTTAGTATTTTAGGAGTTTTCAAAAAAAATTGAAGTAAAGCAAGGTACAATGGAATAAGATCTGAAAATGAGAGACTTACTTGTTAGATCTTACCTGGAAAAGCTTGTAGAAGTCTTTAACAGTGATGATCTTAGCTATCCCGATCAATTCTGGAAGATCCTCGTGATTTCTGTGGCATATGCAAGCTCCAAGCCACCAATGCGCCCCCTACCTTGCATGAGCAAACGTCAACCATATCAGATTTGCTAATACAAGATAAAGAAACTGAATGCTACAAGAAAGTAAAACGAAGTAATCATAGATCACGATGAAACTAATGAAAACCCCTTGATCCAAGACGAAGAAAACCGAGCAAGTTGAGGTCCCCTTACAAGAACGCTCCAACCAAAACGCCCTCGTGTAGACAAAACAATGATAGCAAAAAATATAGATCTCACAAGAATTTCCACAATGCTAGGAAGCTGAAGATTTTCCAATCACCATTTGAGAACATCAGATGCAAAGCAGATCCAGAAAATTTCTGCAAAAAAAGTCTTTCTATTATTCAGATCCAAGAGCCAAAGATCGCTTACAAATGCGAAGCTCTCTCCTTTAAATAGAAATGAGAGAACCACAATCATAACCGAATCCTAACCACTTTCAAAACAAGTGGTTAAGATTAGAAGATGAAATGTTCTAATCAATGGTTGAGATGAGCTCAACATACAACACATGGATCAATATAACCATAATTTACCAAAGTGGACTAAACCACCCATAAAAAGGTAACCCACTCAACAAGAAATAAATGAAGCACGTGGTGGGTCCAAGGAGTGTTTGACTAACTCCCTCTGGGTGTCCCCATGGCACAATAAAATAATATAATAATTTAATTCTTTGACTTTTGTGCCTCCTTGAGGAAATCGTGAGCCTCCCAAAAGAGCTCCAGAAAATAATATAAAAATGCCAAAAAATAGATGTGGGCCCAATCAAGAGCTGCAACTGCTGGAGAAGGTGTGGAGACCATCACTTTCATTATCATGACTCATCCCATGTCATTTCCTTGCCTCAGTAGCCCAAATCGATTTCTTCAATAGCCATTTAATCATTTTTTAATCTGCCTCGGGAAACGTGATTTTGCCAAAACAGCCTCCTAGGGTGCCTGCGTTGTCAAACTGAGCCCACCAAGCTCTCTGTGATGGGGGTACTATGGTACAAACAAGTGGCTGCACCCCCCTATGCCCATACAACAACCTACGAGATCCAACTGGAACATCTCCCTGCTCAAAAATATCAATCTATGAAGAAAAACTGCATCAGAAAGGAAGAATGAGCCTGATCACATCTGTAAGTGCCCGAAACTAGAAATAAACTGTCTCATTAGACTCAGAGAGTCCAAATCCATCTAAGGTGTATACTCATACCCCTCATAGGTCTCTATCAGATCATCAATCATATCCAATAAACAATATAACCATCTGTGAATAATCAGACACCAATAATAACTCAAACTATATCCATCCGCTGCAAGTGTTAAAACGTTAAGACATGCTCTACAACTCATTCAAGTAACAATCACAACAAGTAGCATTCATTTCATTGGCGGTACATCAACCAATACATATATAAGGCTTTATTTATTATTACTCAGACTTAGACTTTCAAGACTATACTCACTTCATAGCTGTAGCCAATTTGCTAGTGAAGGGTGAAGGGTGGAGATGACAAGGCTAAGGCAAAGGATGACTTCCTACTCAACATCATGACACTTTGGACAAGGAAAGGGAATACTCACTATAACCAATGTCAGACAAACAACAACACAAGGAATGGTAGTGCCTCACAAATGGGTGAGTTGTTTAGAGAGTGCTTATTCAACTTAGGCATCATGTCTACATCAAGCTTGATCCAAGTTCATTAGGATCATCATTTTATGCCATGGCCTTTTTGGCCTATATGACCCTTTTGGGATTTCACCAGTGCTTAAAAGCACAGCTAATCACAGCGTTCATCCGGGACATATTTATTTTAACAAGGTCAGCAATTTTTGGATATAGCATATTTTTAACCATTGTTTTTTGGACCTTTTCTTATACTCTTCAAGGAGTATTTTAGCATTTCATTGCTCTTGACCTTTTTACATATGTTAAGAAACACAGTTTTATAATTTTCATTTTTCATGGGCGTTTATTCAATATTTTCAATATAGGTAGTACATGAGCTTTCAGTTTTAGCCAACAACATCTCACATGACTAGGGGGAGTTCTGCACAGTGCCAAACATCGGGACAACCGACTAGAATGATTTAGGCATACTATCCAACTTACCAAAAGCAAGTTTTGTCACCAACTCAGAGCCGAGACACAATATAAACAGGGAGGCTTGTCCAACAAAAAGTTCCAGCGGGGAAAAAGGTCCTCCATGCCATAAGTCAAGAAGTTAGTCGGGATGAAAACTAAAATGGAAGGTAATGGATGGGTGAAAACAATGAATGATGGAGCCAACACTAGCAAGCCAAAACAATGGTGGGAATGACTACCTCTATTCTCCCTAAGGAGGGTAAAATCAATGAGTATAGATCAAGAACTTCCAAGTCTAAGTAAGGACATCAATACATAGTACAAGATACAACCAAGTCCATATAATTATGACCGCCAGATCATGATACCACAAGTTAACACATGTCACAAAAATCAGTAGAAGAGCAATAATAACCATAACACAATATAAAATGTTGAGTCATAACCATGCAATATAATCCATTTGAGACACCATCTGTCGAATGAGAAAGAACTGACATAAAACTGGGCATCAATGACTTCTCTGAAAATGACATAAATGGCTACATCGGTCCTCAAATCTGAGTGTCCTGAGACTCAGTCCTAACATGGGAGAGTACAATAGTCCACTAATATAATAATGATCCATCAAAACTGCTCATCTCAGCGTCTCATATGTAAGAGATCTGACTGAAAAAGGTACAGTGTCTGAAAAATAGAATATGGTAGCCTGGCTACTATATATGTGATAACAGCACACTTCTAGGCTCGACCATGAACTGGCTAAGAGTGGTCACTGCAAAACACAAATCTGGCCGAGTGTTGACCAAATACATCAATGACTCGATAAGCTGATGGTATAAAGTAGGATCCACCAACTCTCCCTCAGAAGCATGAAGCTTCCTCAGGTTGGTGATCATAGGTGTCGACATAGGCCTGCAATCCTCCATCCTAAATCTCCTCAAAATATCAACCGCATATTTTCCTTGCCCCAGGAAAATATGTCTAGGCTCTTGCCAAACCTCCAATCCCAAGAAATAATGCATCAACCCAATATCAGTCATCTCGTACTCTATCGCAAGATCCTTCTTGCAAGCTGCAATAGGTCTCTCTCTCCCTGTAATAAACAAGTCATCAACATATAGCTGAAGAACAAGTGGATCATCTCCAACCATGATGAAGTAGAGATTCGGATCTGCTTCACTCTCTGAAACCCCATGCTCAGCAAGTAAGAATTGATCCTAGAGTATGAAGCTCTTGGAGCTTGCTTCAGCCCATAAAAGGCCTTGTTCAACCTACAAACATGAGACTCTCTCATGTATCTCAAAGCCCTGAGGCTGCTCAATGTAAATCTCCTCCTATATGATCCCATTGAGAAATGCGGTCTTCACATCCATCTGATGGATCTTCCAACCCATTTCCGCTGCATTAGAGATCAAGCCCCTGATAGAAGTATATCGAGCAACCGATGCAAAAGTCTCATCATAATCAATGCCCTCAACCTGTTAAAACCCCCGCGCTACATACCTGGCTTTGTGCTTCTCCACACTCCCATCTGCCGCATGCTTCAGTTTGTAAAGCCAACGAGAATTAACCACTGACTTCCCCTCAGGTCTCGGAACAATCTCTCATACATCATTCTTCATGATAGAATGGTACTCATCCATCATGGCATCTCTCCATACCGAATGCTGGAAGGCCTCCTCAAAAGTATAAGGCTCAGAGTCTCATGTACTAGCCACCAACAACATGCCCAATCTGTCAGGCATCTTGATGCCTCTCACCTCCTCTCTGGGTGTCCCAAACTCCTGATCTTCCTTCAAGGTATCGCGAAGCCACTTAGGTGCCTTCGTCCTTGGAGGTTGCTCCTACACTGGTCGGTCATCATCCGAAGAACAACCAGAGGTGGAAAGCCTAGTAACTCATGAACTTGAAGCTGGTGTGCCAACACTAGGTGTACCCTGTAATCCTGATCCTGATCCCCTGTAAGCTATGAAATCGGATTCGTCCAAAAGGGCTTGCGTGTCCCGTGTCCGCGTGTCCGTATCACAGAGTGTTTTCGACACATCTTTGCAGCGTGTCCTGTTTTCGGACACGCGTGTCCGAGGACTGTCAGTGCGTGTCCAGAAAACATGACACGTTTTCTACTAAAAAAACGCCCAGAATTGCTTTGAATCAAAATTTTTACTTTCTTTTTATCATTTGCAAGTGTGGAGAGGGTTCTAAAGTGTATTTGGTGTGCAAGTGAAGAAGATTTGAAGGATTTAAATGTGTAATTGCTAATGTTAAATGTGCATTGATTTTGATTTCTATTGAATATTTGTAAAAATTTGGATCTATATGTCTATATTTTTAATATATATATATATAACGTGTCCTACATGTCCTGATTCTGAGGGTCACCGTGCCCGTGTCGGACACTCGAATCCCTGTGTCCTTCGTGTCCCCTATCCCCATGTTAGGTGACTTAACCTGTAAGGTGTACCTGTAGTAGTAGACCCATCACATGTCCCCGAAGACCCTGCTGGCCAAACCACTGAACCTGGTGAACCTGTGCCAACACTTTGCGGTCCTGTAACTCCGGAAACCTGTGATTCGACTATTGCGTAGATGGAACCTGTGCCACAGCCTGAGGTGCAGGGACCTGCTGCTCTCCCTGCTTTGACTCTCTCGACTTCTTGAAGGCCTGCTCCTCCTCAAACTTCACATCCCTTTTCACCACCACTTTCCTCTGAGAGGGAAGGTAAATACAGAAGGCCTTCATAGTCTCATCATAACCCACAAAGATGCCCTTCTCTGTAGTGGGCTCCAACTCTGTCCTCTTCTGTGAAGGGACATGAGAGTAAGTCAGACTACCAAGTATCCGAAAATGACCAACTTCAAGCTTCTTGCTTGAAAAGCACTCCTCAAGTGTCATATTCCCCACTGCGTGATGGGGACTCCTGTTCTAAAGATATACAACGGTGCTGCAAGCCTCAACCCAGAGAAAGAAAGGAAGTGACTGGTCATGTAGCATAGCTCGAGCTGCTCCAACAATGGACCTGTTCTTCCTCTCTCCTACTCCATTCTGCTTTGGAGTATACGGAACTGTCAACTGTCTCCTGATACCCTCCTGTCTACAAATTCCATCAAACTACTTGGAGGTATACTCACCCTCGTTATCCGATCTCAAGACTCGGATCTTCCTCCCTGTTTGGTTCTCCACAAGAGCTTTGAACTCTTGGAACCTCTGCAAGATTTCCTCGGACTTCTTTCTCTTCAGAAAGTAGATCCAGGTCTTCCTAGAATGGTCATCAATGAATGTCACATAATACTCGTATCCTCTCAAGGACACAGAAGACCTAGGTCCGCATCAGTCTAAATGTATCAAGTCAAGAGTACCTGCTGACCTGCTATCACTGCTCAGAAAAGCAGTCTTAGTGTACTTTCCCAAAGCACACCCCCTGCACACATCACTATGCCATGTGCTGAACTCCGGTAAACCTGTCATCATGTGTCTCAACAACCCCAAGGCTGGATGATGCAAGTGAGCTATCCTCCTATGCCAAAGCTCACAAAGCTCACTGTTGCTGCTATGTGCCAAGGCATGCTGTGGCTGAAACAAGAGCCTATACAGTTTCCCACATCTCACTCCATTGGAAACTGAAGCAGATGGTCCTGCAGTCTTGGGAAACATATGCACGTGTCCATCTAGGAAAGACACCCCAAGACCCTAATCCTCGATCATGGAAATTGACACTAGGTTCTTTTTCAGCCCAGGTACATACAATACATCCCGCAATACCATGGGACTCATGGACTCCCTCTAAAATGTAATGGTCCCACGTCCAACTGCACTGACTACTGAGTCATCTCCCAACACAACCTCCACATCTGTTTTTGCCTGTGAAAGCTCAGAGAACATCTCACGAGCACGTGTCAGGTGGCTTGAGGCTCCACTATCTATGTACCAAGTGCTAGAAGTAGATGCACTGTAAGAATGGTCTGTCACACAGAAAAACTCCCTCTGTCTGTCAACATCCGCACTAGTGAGAATAGATGCTCTCTCTCTCTCAATATGCCTAGTGCATAGTGAAAACTCTCTCTGAAATCTTGTTGCAAAATCATCGATCTCAGCTGAAGCGGCTGTCTCCTGCTGCTTCTTCTTCTTGTTCGGACACGTAGCAGCATAGTGTCCCATCTTGTGACATGCAAAGCACTTCACAATGCTCATATCCTTCTTCTGCCCATCCTGTTGCTTCTTGGCCCCACCCTTCTTGGGACCCTTCTGGCTCTTCTTCTTCCCCTTTGCTGCCAATGCCACATCCTCCTCATCTCCCCTATTAGTAGAACCACTGCATTGTAAGAAACCCCTCTGAGTCTCCTTCTAAACAAAGTCATCACATACTCTGTCCCAATCTGGTAAGTTCTCTCTGGCCACCAACCCCTAAACAAACATAGTCCAAGGTGCAGTCACCCCATTCAGGGCTATCCACACTTACTCAGGACCAGTAATCGCCTCACCAACAGCTGCAAGCTCATCTCTCACCTGAGAGATCCTAGTAAGATAAGTCATACACATCTCACCTTTGACCATATTGATGTTTTTCAGCGTCTCCCTAACCACCATCTTCCTGTTTTCATTAGTACTCTAAAACAGCCTAGTCAAAGCACTCCACATCTCATGTGCATGATCCTTCCCGGAAATGTGAGGAATAACATGATCTTTAACAGCGTCCAAGATAATTCTCATGGCTTTAATGTCCTTCTTATTGAAGGTTGCATGTGCTACTGCATCAGTGGTAGCACTTGGAATGACAATGGGGTGAGCAGTAGTGTTGTTAATTGTCTCATCCCACAACTCATTCTCTCTCAACAAAAGCACTATCCTGGCCTTCCATGAGACAAAGTTTCCAGACCCATCTAGTCAATCTTCACATCTCAACCCAATGGAAGTCATTTTTCCCAAAGAACAAGTTTCAACAAAATGTACTACTGTCACAAATGTTTTCTCTTTGTTGTCCGCCGAATGCACACCAGCAACAGAAATCTAATAAAAGTTGTCTCCTCACTTAAGAAAGTGGGAGAGGTGTGGCCTTGGGGGCAAGCACAGAGACAGGTACTGTCACCTACTCCTAGCTCCTCCGTTTAGGCTAACTCTTAACGAAGCCAAGGAGGGTAGTCCCTAACAAAGAGTTTCTATGGCTCAATGTTTTAAATGTTTTTTGATCGTTGCGGATGCGGATGGGTGTTGTTTAGGAGTTTTTTGATGGGAAGATCACAGTTTTAACTTTAAAAAAATTACAAAGATATGCTTGTGATATTTAAATGAAACACAACACTAATTGAATTAAACAAAAGCATCCATAATGATAAGATATTGAACAATAAACTTGAGATATGAAAATACAATAATAACAGACCAGTGTCTTATCCAATGGGCATGGAGTCAAAAATTGTAGTGCTGGGATGCTTGATACAAGAGTTCAGTGTTTGTGCGATCATTTGCAAATACTCTTTGTAAATTTTATCAAGTTTTAGTGATCTTGGATTATTATGGTTGAGAGAACAAGGTATCAAAGTCTAACCAGAAAAGTATTTTAAGTTGTTTTGTTCGAGACCTGTTGGCCCGTTCAGTGTCACGGGCTAGGAGTTCAGAGAATTTAACTAGCAAGCTGGGAAGCTTAGACAACGGGTGGTTCTGGTGCCCTTACTAAGAACAACTCGAATGCTTTTGACAACGCAGGTGCGTTGGTTGTGGGGTGAAAATTTTATTATTGTTATCACTTGTCCAATTAACAATTCCAACCACTGTTTTGAGTACGAGCCCAACCCCTAAGGGTCAGCAGAGCATACTAGGTGGAGGAAGCCAAAGAGATAAATTTACTATGGGGGAATGTGAGTTTGAAAGTATTTTATTATTATGAGCACATAGTTCAACTCTCTGACAGAGAGTGCTCTTGACTTCGTCTTATGACAGAAGTTCAAGAGACTTTAACTAATCTATATGCTTGATGCAAGGATAATGCGGTGGGAATGCTCTTCGACAGAGAGTGCTCTTGACTTGGGTTATTGCAAGTTCAAGAGACTTTGGTTTTTTTAATAAGACAATCAGCTTGTAAATTGAAACTACGTGATAGCTCAACAAATTGTAAAACAACGAAACAATGACATAGCAAAATGATAAACTATTTGCAAATGAAATAAATGAGAAACTAGTGTTCTACACCAACAAGAAACTAATTTAGCAAGGAGAAGTCAAACATTGACTTCAAGACACACTGTCCCCGAAATTTCCAGCGAGTTGGTCATATGCAGGAAGACAATGGGGAAAGAGAGGTAGCACACAATGTCAATGCGGCACTTGGGATGAAATCTCAAGGTACTTCTCAGGTCAAGACTGAAACAATAAAAGTTCTAAGTACAGAATTAAACTACTCTAAGCATGCAAAGTAAATCTAAGCTAAGAGCACAAGACACTCTTCCCCAAATGGGGAAGAAACAACCAAAAGATGGGAGGCCTTATCCCACTTTGCCCTTTTAGTAAGATAGTACAATATTTAGGATTTTCAACCTTAGAGAAAGAAAAAGAACTTGGAAAGACAAATGGAACAAGGCTTAATGGTTGTTTACAAAAGGAGAGTGATTTGGAAAATTTGGTCTTCTTTAGTTCAAATCCCAAGTATTTGGATCTTCTTTGTTTTAGTACTTAGTTTCTTCTCTTCTCTTTGGTTTATTTTTTGTTCTTCTTTGGTTCAATCTTCAAGTCCTTCTCTTAGTATTGTTTCTCCTCACAGCTGCACACAACACAAATCAACTCAAAGCACCCATTAGTTGTTAACTAAATCAAATCAAATATAAACTACTTCTAAGAAAGAGATCTACAAAAAATAAAACTAAGTGCAAGATCTAATCTATGATATGAAAAATAAACAAACTAAGCTTAACAAGTAAAGATCTAACTACTCTACTCTAAACACTAGATACAGAAGAAACCAAGCCTAAACTAAGCAAAAGGGAAGGAGAAACAACGAAAGAGGAGATGTTATCTACCTATCTGGCACTTCTCTGTCCGAGTGCCAACATTTCTTATGTTGGCACACAAAAGGACATTTATGGATTGAAGGTTGCCTAAAACACTATAGATGGGCATATTATGAATTACATTTATCATCCATCCAGCTGGTTATTTTTACCTTTGAATATGTCAAGTGCTGTACGCGCATTTTCTTGTATGCAATTCGCGTACATACGCGCCTTTTATTAAAGCATGTCGCGTGTTGTATGCAAGTATCTGTAACAGCGTCTCGCGTATAGATCTGTACGCGGGTTCCCTTTAAAGCAACTCGCGTGTCATACGCGGGTTGCCAGTATTAATACCCGCGTACACCTTCCTTTGACATTAAAAATAATAAATCGCGATTATTTGAGATTTGTTAAGCCCTTAACCATAATCACCTTAACTGTCTCAACCTCCTCAACCCTCGAAACTGCCTTATTTCACTAAGTATAAATAAAGGCCTTGGGGAGGGTATTAATCAATGATACTTGGAGAGCAAGGTTATGCTGGTGGTGTCTGTTCAGAAGTCTTTGGAGCAGTGGAACTCAGAATCCTTTGGTTGCAGAGGAGTCCTTGTCTCAGGCGTTGGGTTGTAATCTGAACTCATTCATTATTGTTAATAAAGAGAATCTTTCTTCCACATGTGTCTTGAATGTCTTTCATGTATCATGGTTTGATGAATACTTATGATTAAGCACTTTGTATATGATTTATCTGACCTGTTTTATATACATGTATCATCTTGCACTTGGAGGATTTGCTCTTGACAGGTGAAGGAGAAGCATCCCTAAAGGATTTGGAGGAGAAGTAGAGCGGAAGAGGACAAAGCTAGGATCGACCGTCGTGTATCGGGTGAGTCTATTCTATCCTCTTATTTCCTTTTCTGTACTCTAGAGTCGATTGCCTGCAAGTTTTATGAGTATGTTGGTAACCCCAGACCTTCAGTTATAAGGTGTCTATTCCTGTACAACAGAACTGGCGACTCCGCTGGGGAGCCCAGACTGTTGTAGGTTGTTTCTGTCACCCCTGACCAGTCTTTGCCTTGAATTTTGTGTGTGGTTTTTATCCTGGTTCATGCTTATCATAGTGTTTGAAAGCCTTGTGGATTTTTTTTCTTTTTTGAGAAAAATTTTGTACCTGTACGCGGGTTGCTCACTTGGACAGTCGCGTACAATACGCGAGTTGCCCTTATACACAGTCGCGTACAAGCCTGGAAATAGGGATTTTTAGGCTAGGGTTTGCTTGCCCCTGTCTTTGTGTAATTCATGTTTGTTAGTTGGCTTTCTTTATGGATATTGTGTAGTTAGTCTGAAGACCTTGGTGACCACACTTGGTGCTTTCTTGTAAAGCCCTTGGGGTTCTTTTGTTTGGATTGTCTTCTGTTTGCATTTTGAAGTAGGTTGGCATGTTTGGGTTATAGGTTGAAGTGTCTCTATCCGAATCAGTGATTACGGTTTTGGGCATTGTCTTTCCAGTCTATCTTTTGATAGTGGTTGGTTTGTCACTTACCTTTGTGAGTTTACAGTGATTTCTTGTCATTGTACACACCCAAGCTAGGGTTCCCGTCTCCTTTTGTTGGTTGATTCTTGGTTTTATTGACCTGTTTACTTCAGTTTGCTTATTTTATACAGTTGATTTGATCCAAGTATACTCAAGTTTAGTGTATTTTAGGTGCATGGTAGAGTTTGAGCATTTTTAAAAAGTGAAAAGAAAAACATTTTCAAGCTTTTGCATTTGCTTTTGCATAAGTAGTTTTCATTTTC
>LPNX010155934.1:144412-156225 GCA_001517045.1 Pseudotsuga menziesii
AGGTTAGACTTGTGGGATAGGAAGTGTAAACTTTCCATAAGTTTTAAAATTCAGACATAGTGGACCTTTCTTTAGGTAAATCCTTGACTTTATCAATTGTATCTAGGAAGCTCCTCTCAAAAGGGAGTCAAGCACGAGGCCGCGTGGAGGCATTGGATTGAGGAGATAACCCTCTGATTCCTTGTCAAAACGTAAATCAGGACTTTTACGCATCTGGGGATTCTGTCCTAGACAGAGTTTCGGGCTCAGCTACTCTGCCCATGCGTACGAGTCAGGCTTGCGACTGTCCCCTCAGACTGTTGGTATAGCTAAGGTAGCCTTTAGTCTCTTGACATTTAGGGATCATACCTAGGTAAACCGGAAGGCTATTTCTGGTTCACCTTGGACGGGCTTGGAAGGTAACCCTTGTTGTAAGTGTAGGAGGGCGGTGGGTGATTCCTCCGCTTGTACCTAAGAACCACTTCAAGGACGCCAAGTAATCGTTCTTCAGCTTTCTTCGGGAAAGCATATCTTTCACCCTTGATTGATTGTTTGAGGGTTTAGGATTTTTATAGTGTGTGCTCTGTGGTTTTGCCTGTGTTTAGTTGGCCTTAGGGTTTGATTTGTCAAATTTTCAATCGTGGAGGACCAACCTATAAGAAGGTCAAGAAAGTTGCGAAACCTTCCTCCTCTTGTCACATTGGAGCCTCCACCTCCACCCCAAAGGCGGAGATTGGACACGGACAGTTCATTTGAACCGGTAGGAGTAAGTGAAGTTCTAGGTGAACCAAAACTTATAGCTAACCGTTTTGATCTTGATACAGTTGAGATAGAAGACTTGCAAACTGACGAGTTTGCAAGGAATTTTAACACACCCTTGACTGATTTAAACGATCCTGTGATCGTTCAGGTGAGACCTTTTGATTCACTTGTTTTAGGTGTCCCTGTGGGTAGGATTATGTCTTCTGCGGGATATAGTTCTTTTGTGTTCACCTCAGCCGTTCCGGTTGAAGGGGTACTACCTCCTTCGGTAAGTGCCCCTAGATCTAGTATACCTTCTACACCTTTGACTCCAGCGAGCCGGGTGGTTCAACCACCGGTTCACTCAAACCTAGCAGGTACTTCTGGTGATATGGTTACTGGGATCCCTAGTATACCTACTGTTCCTTCTTCCTTTCCATATACTACCCAGAGCGGTCCGGTAGGATCCTCGGCGTTCGTCCAAGGATTTCCTTGGAATGGGGGGCACATTCTCCCATCCACTCCATACGTAGGCCCATCACCTTCGTATGTAGGAGTGCAGTTTGGGAACAATACCTCTTATGGGCAAAGTTTTCAAACTCCGATTTCGGCCCCGTTTACGAGCTCTCCCTTTTCGTTGTTTAGCGGAGGGATACCGGCTCCTGTCTTTCAGACCCCCTATTTCTATTGGGATGGCCCGAACTTCTTTTACTGCACCTCCCACACACAATCTTGTGGCTTACGGATGGAATCCGTTTCAGAGTAATCTACCCACTTCGCAACCAGTGGCAGGGGGCAACCCTTCTCAAGTGTCAAGTGCTGTACGCGCCTTTTCTTGTATGCAACTCGCGTACATATGCGTCTTTTATTAAAGCATGTCGCGTGTTGTACGCGAGTATCTGTAACAGCATCTCGCGTACAGATATGTACGCGGGTTCCCTTTAAAGCAACTCGCGTGTCATACGCGGGTTGCCAGTATTAATACCCGCGTACACCTTCCTTTGACATTAAAAATAATAAATCGTGATTATTTGAGATTTGTTAAGCCCTTAACCATAATCACCTTAATTGTCCCAACCTCTTTAACCCTCGAAACTGCCTTATTTCACTAAGTATAAATAAAGGTCTTGGGGAGGGTATTAATCAATGATACTTGGAGAGCAAGGTTATGCTGGTGGTGTCTGTTTAGAAGTCTTTGGAGCAATGGAACTCAGAATCCTTTGGTTGCAGAGGAGTCCTTGTCTCAGGCATTGGGTTCTAATCTGAACTCATTCATTATTGTTAATAAAGAGAATCCTTCTTCCACATGTGTCTTGAATGTCTTTCATGTATCATGGTTTGATGAATACTTATGATTAAGCACTTTGTATATGATTTATCTGACCTGTTTTATATACATGTATCATCTTGCACTTGGAGGATTTGCTCTTGACAGGTGAAGGAGAAGCATCCCTGAAGGCTTTGGAGGAGAAGCAGAGCAGAAGAGGACAAAGCTAGGATCGACCGTCCTGTATCGGGTGAGTCTATTCTATCCTCTTATTTCATTTTCTGTACTCTAGAGTCGATTGCCTGCAAGTTTTATGAGTATGTTGGTAACCTTCAGTTATAAGGTGTCTATTCCTGTACAACAGGAGATAGAAGAGATAAAAGGCGAAAGCAAGGGAAGGTGGAGAGGCTAGCAAGAGCAAATGAGAGCTAGAAAATGAAAGTCGAGAGCAAGAAGGAAGGGGCTAGCAAGCAAGAAATCGAGAAGATCAAGGAGCAAACAAGAGAACTGGAAGAGGGAAGTTCGCAGATCTAGGTAACCAAAAGTGTTTTTTTTTAAACTTTGTTGATGGAGGGGAGGAGAAGATCTGATTGCTATGTCTCTTTCTTGGATTGGTAAGCGCTTAGAAAGACCTGCAAGATGAAGAATTTAGATGGAAAAAACCACTGGTTCATGAAGAAGAGCTTGATCTCAAGCTTGTTCTTCACCCTTAATGATCCCTGCAAAACCCTTACAAACAATATCAAATCCGAACAAGATACTCATAAACTAGATTGTTAGCCCTTCTAGAGTATATATTGAAAAATGATTTAATAATTGAAAAAGCAAGGTGAGAGAGATATCACCAAAGACAATGTGAATCTACAATTCGAAGAACTCATGCATGGACCTCCAAAGTCACAACTTTATTCCAACTTCAAACAAATATTACAATAATTTTGGCAGAGTATTCATGCTTAAAATCTCCATGAAGAAAAAGGTGCAAAGCACCTCTATTTATACAAAATAACAAGCCCCAAGGGGGCATTCATGAACTGAAGAGAGAGTCCAGAGCTAAGTGAGCTTCAATTGAGCTTCAACTGAGCTGAAGTAAAGATAACTTGTGACTGAAGGGAACCGTGATTTGCTAAACACCGAGAATTGAAAAGAGTCGATCCATTGGTGGCCATAAATCAAGGAAAGCGTCTACTTTGGCAAGCCACGGTTTCACCAAACTTTCCATACGTGAGCTTGAATCCTGGGTTGACGTTAATCTCCATCAACGCAAGTGTACGGCTGATTGTCAGCGTGGGTTCCAAGCTTTGACGTCATTCCCCACCATTCGCTATCTCTTAGACTCTTGCGATATGCTTAAATCAAATGATTTGTCAAAGGATACGATACCATAGGATTAAAAAAATATTATTAATATGGAGAGGGGTCCACCCCACTCCCCACCATCCTTTCCACTTTAGCGTGGGCACTTCAAACCTCACGTCAACTCTTTTACATATTAATCCAAACTCAAACTTTAAATTAAAGTTTCAATGCCATGTCACTTTGGAGAGGGTTGTAACTCACATGGTTTATATGCCAAGTCACCCTTTACCATTAAAATATCAATTTTTGACTTTGATTTTGACTTTTTAATTTTTTGGATTTTATGCAATTNATTGTTGATTAAGTTGTCATTGATGCCAACAGCACCTGGTCATTGATGCCAACTGTGAGTCTTGGAGCCGTCAAAGGAGACCTTCTGACTTTGCCCAAGCCCAAGTCNCCATTTTTAGCATTAAAATGCCATTTTGATGCATTTTTAGCCGAATGATGACCTTCGGGATGCTTCGGCTGCCCGACTGATGATGAAAGTGGCTTCTGGGGTAAAGACGTTTCTTCGGGCTTGAAAATGAGGCCAACCATGCTGAAAATGGACTTCGGATCATTCTTTTTTGACATTTTGAAATTTCTCATTTAAACCATTAAAAATGGCTTAAAAAATGGAGAAAATTATTTTTTCTCGGAATCAAACGAAACTTGAGGGGGACTTAGTACATGTTCATACTACTCAATCAGAATGCCTAGCATGATGAGAAACACTGACACAAAGGCTCTAATAACCTCCTAAGGCCGAAACACTAAGACAACTACCCCAACTTTGGAGGAGCGAGTGAAAAACTCAGAAATTATTGGTCATTTGTTCAACAGCCAATAATAACCAAGGGAAAAAACACTTTGGGCTAGTCGGCTTGATGCCCAAGTTTGGGAAGCCGAGCCTTTTATAAAAATTTAAATGCTAGGACATTTTTTACAATTTCCCCAAGGGGGTATGAACATGTATTTACAAAAAACTTGAAACAGACTCCCAAAAAAAAGCTGGTGGACTTCTAAACTTTGATCATGAACAAGTGTATTTGTTCAATGCTCTGGCGGCTCACCGAAAAATCCACTAAGTGCAAAATTAGTGGATAACACTATAAATTCTGGAAAAGATTGTTTCTCTGCTAAAACATTAGTTTTCTGCCCAACTTAGCTCTGGTACCATGTAGATTTTTCACTAGTTTTCAGCCACCGGTTTCAAGTAAAATTTAACTATGTTTATGACATTCTCAGAAAATAAAAGTGCTGGAAATAAACATGAAATTTTCAGACTTTAAAACACTGCTGAAACTACAATTTTTCACTGACAGAAAATAAATATCAGCACGCCATTCAACACACAGAACACAAATATTTTTGGCCAATGGCCTTGGAAAACCACAAGGGGAAAACCAGTCTCAGAGAGAGATTTTATTATTAGGAAATTTACAGCAAAACACAGAAACTTTCAGATCAACTTATCTCAACCCGGAAGATAAAATTCTGCCTTGTTTTTCACGCCAAACAGAAAAAGTCAAACTCAAATTCTTTTTCTTTGTTTTCTGCCTCGATTTTCGTGCCTCTATACGGATTGATTGTATGGGCCTCGAAATCGGTGTCCAAGAAAAAAAAATCTCGAAAATTGTGCCCAAAAATTTGCCATGAAAAACGTGCCTGCTGCTTCGAAAATCGTACCGTATGGACTGTACAGACCAGTGATAAATGCTGTTATCTTCTCCTCGATTTGCGTGCTGCAAATTTTTCCATTCTATCTCAGAAAAGGAAACTTCTCTTCTCACCTCTCTCTTCTCACTTCAATCTACAAAAAGTGAGGCAAAATGTTTTTCCCTTGCCTTTTTGAGTAAACCCTAAGGCCCATCTAATCCAACGATGAATATTAGATTAGATCAACAGTTGAAATTAATGGCTCATATTTTATTTCTAAAATATTAATTTCACTGACCCACTTAAATTTATCAAAAACTGACTTTAGACATTAAAGTCAAATTAAATGTCACTTAAGTCATTTAATGCAAGGGTCACTTTATTTCCCCCTTCTAAGTGACTAAGGCTAAAATCACTTAGGGGAACACTTCCCTAGGTACAAAACTAACAGGAAGTAATGCATTTGCTAGACAAATCCTCGAAAAACCACTCAAAAGTATCCTCCCCCAGAGTATTAGCAAATAACACCATCCAATCATCTTCATGCAATACATTGAACTTGATCAAAATTTTGATGAAGGATGAAATGTTAGAGATGGATGAATCACTCTTTCCATAAAAGGACGGAGTATAATCATATATTTCATTCGGATCAAAGGCAAAGTTAGGAAATCTTGGGATGCCGAAGAAATCGATGGGATGAAATGTACTAGAAGTACTAGCACCAAGCCTTTCCTTTTCTGTATCCATATGATCAACATAAATCCGAGATAACCATGGAGCATATCTTGTATTGAACGGGTTTTGTTATCAAATGATGAGCTTTAAAGGTTTTACTATGTCGCATGGGCTCATCTACACACATCAAAACTTCACAAGTTTATGAGATAACAGGGTGGAGTGGAAAGCACAACTCCACCCGCCACTACTACATCAGGAGCAACTGATAAGAAGTAGATCCACAGTTGAAGCTATACTCCCACACTCCAGAGCTGAGACACAAGTAGCATGGGGTCCAGCGCACATAGGGGTCAAAGGAGGAGGTCCTCTAGATCACATATGTTAGTGCAAGTCAAGGTGAGGATCCAGTACGAATGGGTTGGATGGGTGGAGATAGTGAAAAGTAATGTCAAGGCTAGCAACAAAACAAAAATGACAAAGTCTATACCAAAGGTGGGGAAGGAACCAGTGTGCATACAAAAGAGCCTTGCAATCAAGGCAACCTGACTACTCCAACAGTCAGCCTATGATAAGCACAAATGAAGCGTAGGATCACCAAGCTAGTCACCTAATGTCAAGTCAAGCTACTAATATTAATAAAGGAGACAAAACATAATATCCATGTGCATAACTATATACCTGCTCTGCTATATACCTACTCTGCTGCATGAATCCAGAAGATGATTTTTGACAAGGATGGGTAAGGAAATGTATCAACCATCTGCTCTACTAAGTGAACCATGGTCTAACTCAGTCCTCAATACGGTGTCATGTGGGCTCGCTTTTGACAATGCAGGAAAAACTGGAATGCTCTGGGTCCACTAACACTCTGTCTAGCTCTGAAAGATACTATGTCACCGATGCTCATATAGATCAAGTTATGCTCAGCTCATGTAAGGACTGGCTGGCAGTCTCTGGCACAGGATCTGCATTACGGTAGCTCCAGCAGCCAGCTAACATGGATGTGATGACAATTACCTAGGCTTCAGAGTGTGCTGCATCGATGGGTCTTTGGAGGATTAGAACTGTTCGGGAGATTTGTCATTCCAAGACTCCTACTCATAGATGCATTACTAGTTTCTTTCCATGTATTAGGAGGAGTTCTTTGGCCTTGAATGTTGTAAGTGCCTCTACTTTGTCCTCATCCATAAATAATATGTTGATGCCATCCAAAATTACTCCCCAGTGCCTGATTAGTCCAGAGCACTCTTTAGAGGACATCATTCGGCATGCACTTAGTGACATCTGCATTGTTGATTCAGATTATGAGCAAGACTAACTCCCTCCTCTTGTGGAAGCTACAGCTTTGTTCAGGCTATGTTCTTTAAATAGCTCTCTACTCTGTGGGTTTTCCTCCTTGGGATACTGTACTTGTACTCCTATGTTTATGTTGTATCTTTTCATGCTGCTCTTGTACTTATTTGTCTTATTTTTGTAGGGGCATATTTAAACCCCTCATTATTTGGCTATTATTGGTGTTGTAAGGACTAGTCCCTTTGACCTGTTTTGGTTTTTAGTGGACACCAATAGAAATTTCAATTTTGGCATATTCATGTCAGTATTTTAGATGTTGATTGTGACTTTGCTGACATACATATTGTTGCATGTACAATTTCAGGTTGGAAAAGTTTCTAAAGCAGTGGAGATGAGCAAGGAAATGGAGGCCCGTGGTATAAAACACAACACAAAAACATATTCGATGCTGATTGATGGATATGTGCAATTAAATGACTGTGCAAATGCCTTTGCCATTTTTGAAGAGATGATGAGAGCAGGATTCAAGCCTGATGTTGTAACTTATAACATTATTATAAATGCATTTTGTAAACTTGGTAACATGGACCGTGCCATTAGAATTCTTGATCGAATGCGCAAGCAAAGGCAAAAACCATCACCAAGAACTTTTACCACCATAATTTATGGATTTGCAAAATCTGGAGATATGAGTAGCGCTTTGGAAATGGTGGACCAGATGAGGAGATGTGGCTGCATACCTACTGTAGAAACATATAATGTTTTGGTATATGGTCTAGTACAAAAGAAACAGGTAAGAACATATGTTACCATGAAACTAGTAATATTCAGATGCATATGTAATTTTGTTAGAGATATATAATGCCCCCTCTTAAATCTTGATTGTAGCAGATGAGATGTGTACTATTATGTTGTCTTGAGGATTAATTTGTTGTCGGGAAAATCAGTAGGTAGTTGAATAGTATCAGCTGATTGTTATTGGTTTTCTTTCTACTATTATTATGGCAGATAAAAAATGCTCTTGAGGTGATTGACGATATGGTATTGGCTGGGATATCTCCAAATGAACGCACATATACAACTCTAATGCAAGGTTATGCATCTTCTGGTGATATTGGTAGAGCTTTTGAATACTTCACGAAGATAAAAAATGAGGGATTGAGGCTTGATGAATTATCATTTGCTGCCTTGCTCAAGGCATGCTGTAAGGCAGGTCGGATGCAGAGTGCTTTAGCAGTCACAAAGGAAATGAGTGCATCTGGGATCCAGAGAAATACTTATATTTACAATATTCTTATTGATGGGTATATATCCTATCAGCTTTACATTTCAATGTGCCTTGACATGTTCTGAAAATCCGTGAATTTTATTTTATAGTCAAAAGTATTTATACATCCAATTGGTATTTTTTGGGCATCCACTGTATAGAGTGTACACCATTAATGATGTTGAATTGTTAGATATACTGCTCTGAAATAAAAGGGTTCTTGAGCTGATTACGAGTCATTTTTCCATTTTAAAAGATTCAGTAAATAATAAAGTTGTACAATGGGCAATTGAAATAACAAGATTATGTCAATATTCTTTGTTTTCTTCTTAGTCCCATAGTTTTACTGGGAAGGACACACAGAAGAGTTGTGAGGAAATGTACATACTATCAATCTTATATAGATAAATTTCCACAAATGATGAAAGAATAGGTCGATGAGACTAGATGATACAAGCAATCAACATTGGACTATGGGAGTGCCAAGATCAATCTTAAATGCTAAAAGCTGAAAGGATTCATATGAAAGTTTAAGACAAAGTACCTCTTGAGGATATGGTAAACCAAAAATGTAAACCATAGAGAGAGGGAAAGTACTCAATCATTACAGATATAGATAGAATCATAGAGGTAGGAATAGAGGAGGGAATATATACTTCCTTGTCATCATCTATCACTGTGAGGAGTCAATGCAAAGTTTGATGATGTTCTTTGGGGATCCCTCAGGGCTGGGTGATCCTGGGAGGAGCTTGGAGTGGTCTGTGTAAACTCTCCTAGCATTTTAGGCCAAAGAGAAAATCTGGTAATGGGCACTTGGTCGCTCGATCTGGGCTGTGGTATAGTGTTTTAAAAATCTATCACATTTTATGTATTTTCAAATAAACCAGTTCATAAACCGAATCATCACTTGATTTTGATTTGATGCAGATCCAAGTCCAGTCTGACCCTCTGCTAATTCTGAGTTCGATTCTACCTTTTAAAACATTATTTTGGCAACACAACGTAAGAATTGGGAGTGACCTTGTGACCTCATGGAAGTGAGACATCCACCAGCCGAGTGAGAGGATGCGTTGTCTCACAGTTCCAATTTTATCCACATCCATAGCTTGGAAATCTTCATGAACCATGGTGCCTCTTGTCACCAAGATAATCTGGAAAAAGGAGGTCATGAGCCCAGTGGTGTAGGGGTCTTGAAAGGACCCATAAGCTCTCTCATTTGTGATTGATCACCTTGTCGAACTGTGTAGAGCTAGACAAACATCTATGGTGTGGATAACAAAAGGTGGAAGTGATCCTCTCGAATCATGAAACAAGAACTCATATCTCCTTCAAATCTCCTAAAATATGGAATTTCTAAACACAGTGTTACTTTGCCTCTCAACCTCTTGAAGAGGGCATAACTCACATATCCTCTCTATCCAGAGAATGTGGTGATCTGACTCGACCCATAAGTGGTTGGAATGGACCCTCAACTATTTGAGTGGAGTCTTGAGGCCATGTCACCAATGTCACCAAACTCGGTTTGCTCAATGCCCAGCGGGACAGTCTGTTTACAACAGATTACACACTGGAGCATGATAGATTGGACCCTCTCCAAACAGGCCCAATCAACTGAAATCACATTAGGGCCCCAAACTTCGGTGTCATAAAGAATGCACCCATTCATAATGGGTAAGAAAATTTTCATCTGCGTTGATCTTCTCAGCCTGAAAGATCTCTGGACCCAAGCCACATTGACATAAGAACAACAAAAGTGGGTTGACTAGTTGTAGGCCTATGAGTCTTAAATTATTTACAAGAAGGGCAAAGAGAATGTGGCTGCAAATGCCTTTTCTTGATGAGATGAACCTCTAGTTTTTCATGTTATCTCAGTCAGCGAAACTACCTGGATTGAAGAGCCTTTTAATGACTGTTCTAGTGATTCTTACACGTTTGATCTCCAACAAGAAAACCTTGCTAGAAAGAAGGAACCAATGTGAACAGTACGGCAAGATGTTATCTTATTCATGGACTGCATCTATCTCAGGTGAATATCCCCAGTGATCCAGAAGGCTTTTGAATATGGGCATAATTCACCAATTGCAGGACATGTGAATTTTCAAAAAACCTTCAAAATTATATTCTTCAACTTCTATTGGAAGGAAATGAAACCAACCTCTGCCCAATTTGTTTTCAAATGTGATACCTGCCCGCATGATAAGGTTGAGACTCGAAAGGGTTCTCCATATAAGGTTATTCCAACCAAATCCCATCCCAGATTAAAGAATGCGAAGAAATCTCTATGGGTTTTATTACTGGGTTGCCATCCTTTGAAGGTAAGGGTTCCATCTTCTTATAGTTGATCGCTCGTCAAAGTATGTGCATTTTCTTTCCATCTGCAGCAATCACAGAACTTCCAAAATCTGTACTAGCCTTGGTCCTAGATCTTGGAAACAAGACCTTTTCCAAGGTCATCAGATTTGGCTGCTGAGAGAGTCATTTTGGGATCCTGTTTGAATTAGGCAGGGACACGTATCAGAATCGTGTCCTTCACTGTTTCCTGTGAGGGAGCCAGATCTGTGACAGAGGGAAATCCAGCATCCAGCTTAAGATCTGGCCATGGTCCCTCAGAATTTACCAAATTTTTGAAAGAATTAAGAGAATATATAAGCTTATATCCTAAAAGAACATTCTAAAAAGTAATTTATTAGATTTACCGCTTGCTTTAAATTTTGTGATTTGAATATCATTTACATATTTTGTATGTGTATCATTATCTTTCTTTGTGATTTTGTGTCAATATAGTTTTTGAAAATGTCCACTTTAAACAATCCCCAAATTTTGAATTTGTAAAATCTGGTGCAGTTGCACCAAGTTAGTCCCCACACTCTGCTATGAAACTTATTCTGATGACTTTGTATTTTATTATCGAACTTCTGTTTTACATAACGTATAATATTTTCTTAAGGTTACTAATGTTAATTTGTCTCCTCTGGGGAAACATAATAGATGGGCTCGTAGAGGTGATGTATGGGAAGCAGCAGATTTGATGCAAAAAATGATTCAAGATGGCATCTCACCTGATATACATACATACACATCATTTGTCAATGCATGTAGCAAGGCTGGAGATATGAATGTGAGTTTCAGTGTCGTTTCCTTTGGATCTAATAAGCCTTAACATATATCAATCCTGTATAAAATTATTACACCTTTACTTTTATCAAAGCATGAAATTCCAGTTTAATATTTATGTAGATCTATATTTTACAGTGAGTTTAAATAACATTCAAATGTTTATGAGGGCTACGCCTTTTATTTTATTTGTATATTATTAAAATATACAATTCTTTTATTTATATTGTCAAAGGAATTTTTTTTCAATAATCTATAGTATGTAAACATGCATAACAAAATTGCTTAAATAATGCAATACATGCTATAATTCTATGCTGATGCCAAAGCATAAACTGCCTCACATTTGCAGCCTGATGTTTAGTGGTATATAGCAGTGTTGCCAGAGCGTGGAAGCGAAGCGGGTGCGGGTGCGGGAAGCGGGTGCGCGGAAGCGTGTTTTTCAAAAAATGGCCGGAAGCGAAGCGTGGT
>LPNX010155948.1:7252-20678 GCA_001517045.1 Pseudotsuga menziesii
AGTAGATGAATGTCATATGCCTGTCCTTTGTAGAATGCCCTAATATAATTTAGGCTTCCCAAGAATCTCTGTAATTGAACCTTTTCTAAGATCTAATCAGGAAAGTTAGCAAAAACCTTTAGGACATGTTCTTGGAGGATCACCTGTCCTTATTTTATAACCTAAAAATTCAATGTCCTTTTGCCAATTTCTATTTTGGATTTTGACAAAACCAATCCATGTTTGAAAACCAAAGAATAAAATTCTTGAAGATGTTTCAAATGTTCCTGCAGATTGCGGGAACAAATAAGAATATCATCTATGTATACTAATGCCCATTTCTTTTCTCTGAAGATATCTTCCATTCTTTTCTGGAACTCTGATGGTGCATTGTTAATGCCAAATGGAAGGAGCTTCCACTGATACTGCCCATGAGGAACGACAAAGGCAGTTTTGTACCTATCTTTTGTTTCAATTCCAATCTGGTAAAAACCAGACTTCAGGTGAAACTTGCTAAAAATGGTGCATCCTGCTATCCTTTGCAACAAACTAGATTTATCAGGCAGAGGGTAACGGATTGGTTCAAGGATCTTGTTCAAAGGTTTAAAATTTACAGCTAGTCTGGGTTTTCCTCTTTTTATCTCAGAGTGTTTATTGACAACAAATGCTCGACATGCCCAAGGGCTCTTAGAAGGTTCTATAAGGCCTTTGTCCAAGAGTTCTTTGATTTCATTTGCACAAAATTCTCTTTCTAAGGGAGACATAAGGGCAGCAGAGGCTTTTTGAGCTTTTGGTTTTTCTAGGGGGTTAAAAGGTAAGGAAACAAAGTATTTTTCCTTGGTCCAAAATGCATTAGGTGACTCTGAGGTGCAATTCTTCTCTAGTTTAGAGGAAATTTCGGAAAGGGCAGATTCTTTGTGCATTTCTGCATAGGCAATGCATCTTTCCATTTTGAACAGTTCTACAACACTGAGAGTGGGGTTGGATTGGGGAACAATATTCTTACATTTGTAAGAAGCAGAATAGTATAGAGGGGTGGAAACTCTTCTGCCATTTATTGTATAAGAAAAATTCATATTGGGCTCATCAATTGTAATGGGGCTGACTTTATGCAAGAAGGGTGATCCTATGATGCAATCTTCTTTCAGGTCATCTAGTCTATTGAGATGCAGAACTTCTGTTGTTCCATTGATGCTTATTGGAAAATCTGGAACTCGTCCTTTGAGCTGTGCAGGAGTTCCTTCAATGGCTACACCATGCTCGTTTGTTTTTTCCCAGTAAAAAGATGGTATAGCATTTCCTTTTGCCAAATTCATTTGGCAACCTGAATCTATCAAACAATCAAGCTCATAAGATTTGAATTCAGATGGACAAAACTTTATTTTAATGAAATATTTAGGACTAGTGAATAGTCCTAGAGATCTTAGTGATGGTTCATCATTATGACAGTCTTCTATTCCTGAATCACTAGTGTGCTGAGAATGTTTTGGACTTCCAGTAGCTTTTGGTGACTGTAATGCTTCGACATAGGCTCTGCACATTTCTTCATTAGAGGGCTGGTCTCTTTCTCTTGTTGTTATTTCAAGCATTCTTTTCAATTCCTCTATTTCCTTTACCAGCTTCTTTAGGGAATACTGCTTATCTTTGATCTATAGTCTTATCAGATTTTCTTTATCTTTTCTGAACTTTTGTCTATCCTCATGATGATCAGGATAGTCTTTGTATAAATCAGCAAGCTGGTAGAATGCTGGATTCTTGCTAATTTCCGGAGAGACAAATTTCTCTTTTTCTTCTGAAACTTTTTCTTTTGCTTTTCTTCTTGTTAAAAGCTTTCTTCTTTCGTCTTTTAGATCTTTCCTTTTCATATATTGATAGATTGGGGTCTTAGACAATTCTTTGTCAATTTCATCAATCCTAAATTATGAGGAGACCTTAGGCAGGTTGAAAGAGAACATATAAAAATTGAAATCAGGAGGACCAGAGCAACCTCCTAAATTTGCTTCTTCATCAGAATTAGAAGAAGAGGAGTCAGATGAGTTTGGAGCAAATTTATCTAAGGCAGGGTCGGAATCAGAGGAATCTCCTTCTTCTGGTAAGAAGACGATTTCACCTTCAGGGTAGTCTCTTGCTGCACACCAAGATAGATCCCACCAGGGTGGATCCAGGTCTTATGAAAACATGGCAACAAGTCTAGGATTTTTATTTTTATTTGGGCATTTGTTAGCCCAATGACCCTTTTTACCGCAGATGAAACATTTTTCTTTATCTGCAGGTTCAGATCTTTTCTTAAAGTAGGCTTTCTTTTGAAATCTTTTGCCTTTTTAATGCTTATAGCCTTTGTCTGGATGAAATCTAGGTACACTAGTATATTTGGGCTGTTGTTTCTTCTTACAACTACATGATTCACGCCCGAAGTGTCCTCGGTTGTGGGCTCCACACCCCCAATCTGGCATTTTTGCAATATCTTTACAAAAATATGGGGAAAACATTGAAGAGTGTCTCTTGAAATCTTTAGCCACTCTTTTCTCCAGACAATGTTCTTGCCAAGTTTCCATGATGAATCCATGCAATTGGGCAAGGGAAAGACCTGACAGAGGGATGTTTTTATCTTTAAGGTGTTGTTCAACAGGATCAAGAACATGGCCAAGAAAGCTTCTCAAGTAATGTTTTAGATATGCGGGCTTATCAGCATTGCTTGAAGAAATCAACCATTTTTCGCATATAGCAAAAATATTCTTCACTCCTATTTAGGTCACAGATTTTGGCAGACATAAATAAAGATGCAAGATGTTCATAATTTTCATTTTCATCGGGACCATAGAATTCTTTACCAAGGGCAGTAAGAATTTGTTGGTCTGCATCTTCTACATTCAACATTTCTTCTCTGGATTCTTGGGGAATCCAGCGCCACCATTTTGAGGCCAGCCCTGAAAATCCGGCAACCAGTTGGAGTGCTAGTTGTTGGCCAGTTATTGTATTGTCCTGTGTTCTTTTGTACAAGACCCAATTTGATAGAAACTGGATGGCAGATCTAATTTGGGCGCGGGATTGACATTGTATGTTCAACACAGGTTGATCAGGCATCTGGGAGATTAAATTTTTCATCCCATTTATCCCAAAACTAAGGAAACGAGGTACTGACGAAGGAGAAGTTTCAGGGAGATTTGACATTTCAGTATCAAAAGGAGCAGGAGGACTTGTTATTTGAGGATTAGTATGACTTTGGTTGTATGGATTTGAGGATCCAATATTTTCTCTTTTTGGGATTCTGAATGCTGATAAATATTTATCTAGGAGGGCATTTGGCATTTGTTTGAACTGGGAGACCATATTTCTTAACTCATGAAGCTCTTCTATTTCTTGACCAAAAAGGAATTTTGGTCTTTGGTTATCTTCTTGGATACTCATCATTCCAAAAGAGTATCTTCTTTCATGTTTGACTTTATGGCCTTTAGCTGCAAGCTCTAATGCAGTTTGGCTTAAAGGGCTCTTTTTACTATTTACATTTTGTGTTCTGGCCATCATTTTTACTAGAACATCTAGCCTTTTTTCTAATTTTTCGCTTGCTAAGATAATAGCAGTTTTTACTTCTTCTTGTCCTGCAAGCAAGTGATCAATTTTAGCTTCGAGCAAGGAAATGTGCTCTTTTTCTGTCTGAGCTTTTTGTCTGAGAATTAAAATATCAGAGGCTATGTCATCAATGTTTTGTCCAGTCAGTTGTTGCTGATAATTGTTGTAATTAAGCAACTTTATTTCATCAGAGACACTTTCGTGTGGATTTGATGATCTATGTGGCATGAACTCTCTTTTAGAAAGACCATCATGAGAAAACTGTCGAAATGGAGTATCAGGAAGATTTCTTCTTGGATGGAACGAGGTATCACCCTGTGGGTTTGTGGAGGTAAAACCAGGGCTACTTGTAGGGAGATACATCATGTACAAGCTTACTCCTTTGTTTCTGATTTTTAGTCTCTCAAGTGCTTTTCTGCAGGCAGGGCAGTCTGCATGCTGACCTTTTTGCTCATTGTTATGAACACCTGAAAAGGGAAGGCGGGAAAAAGAACAAGGTTCAAACAAGGCTGATCTTTTAGAAGTATTATTCACAGAGGAGGATCTTACAAGAGGTGGAGCAAATTGGGGAGAAGGAAACCATTCAGGCAATTTAAAAGAGTTTGAACATTTGTCAAAGACAAGGGGTTTAGGAATAGAGAGTTGTTGGTTTTTAGTTTTTTCAAAGTCTCTCAACTCTCTGTATCTTACCTCCCATTGCTTTGGGTAACTGACGCCAGTCCAGTCACATGTGATAGGTGTAGAATTTTTTGACGTATCAGTTTCTACCATACTTAGTAGGCGTGAGATTTCATGGAATTTAGGGGTAAGAGGCGGAAGGGAATCATTTCCAAAGCGGATTACAACCAACGATTTAAGCTGGATGATTTTAGAGCCAGTGTCCATTTTAAATCCTAAGGGACGAATATAGGCCTTGAGTAAATCATAGATGTAGGGGTCATCAAGGCTGACAGAATACTTAGGAAAGATAGTACCAAAAAACGGGCCATTGTGCAAGGGGCCTTCAAAACCTCCAATTAAAGCATCAGCAAAATCTAAGTGGCGGGTATCCAAAACACAACACAAGGAAGAAAAATTCATATAGAGTCGTACTAACAGACCAAGTCCTAATTTGACAGCGCCTAGATGCGCATATTTGTAACCTTTTGTTTTTGCCCAGTGAATTTGGTCTTTGTCAATTAAATTAATGTGAATGGGCTCTTCTTGGTCAGAGAAGGTGATGTCCAAAGAACTAATTTTAATTTGTGTTTCAGAAATATACCAAGAACTTGTTGTTACGATATGGCAGAAGAAAAGATAACGTTGCATCGGTTCTCAAACACTTTTAAAACCACTACCTCGTGCAGATTGCAGTACAGTCCGAGAAGCTAGATGCATGGATATCTAAGTCAAAATACAAGAAACTCCTTGTTATCCAGATAAAAACTTTGACATATATAGAAATTTGAATACAAACATGAAGCAAACACCAATCAACATGGTATACATTTGGCATTTACCAAACCTTTTCTAATGCAGCTAGCATTGTGTCTTAAAATGATAAAAATGTCTTTGAAAGTTTTCAATATCTTAAAATGATAAAAAAAATAAAGAAAGAGAAATCAAATAAAATGTCAAAGCTATAAAAAAAAGGGGCACTTCATAATCCATTCTTAATACACATGCTAATCATATTCCTTCATTGGAATGAATGCATAAAAGAAAAAGACAATTCTTAATAGCGAATTTACAAAAATGGTTGGATTAAGAATAAAGGAAGGAAAAGCGAAATATATTTTTATGTATATTAAGTTAAACTTAAATTGTGATTATTGGAATTGGAATTAAGTTATGAAAATTATGTGTCATATATATATATATTTTAGTAATGATGTTTATTAAGGTAAATTAGAAAATAAGTTCCGAGGGAGTGGTATAATGGTGGGGCTCATAGGTCCCCTGTTCCAATCCTAAGGTTTGCAGTTACCCTTGATTCTTAATAGAATATTAATGTCAATCTTTTCTTCTCTAAAAATTATTAGAAAAAATATTGGATTATGTATTATTAAGTTCATAATAAAACAATAAGCTAGATATTAGTTTTGTGATAATTACAAATTAATAATACTTGGTAAATTGAAAGTATTTTAGGTTATAATTAATTAATTAATGCAACTTTTCCCTATTTTATATAGTATACAACATGAAATAATTTACAATAAGACCATTAAATTGGGGTAAATAACTATTTTACTTGTTAATTTATTAATAAATGTATTTTTTTAACTCGTTAATTAATTAATTATCTCATAAATTAATTTACTATTTTACTTTCATAATTAATTAATTACTTAACTCTCGATCTAGAAGTGTAGGGATCAAATCCATTCATATGTAAACATGATCTCTTATGAGGCTTGATAAAGCCAAAGTTAAAATGCATCTATATAGATTAGAATTAATGATTGTGTGCATACCATCCATGCGTTTTGGCCTTATGACATCGCCCACACAAAACATACATTGACATAAGACACAACACAACTGCTAGATGCATTAGAAAAGGTTTTCTAAATTCCAAATGCTAGTAGAACCAACTACTAGGTTGATTGGTGTTTTCTTCACGTTTGTATTCAAATTTCTAGATCTGTCAAAGATTTTATTTGGATAACAAGAAGGTTCTTGTATTTTGTATTTTGACTTAGAGATCCATGTATCTAGCTTCTCGTACTGTATTGCAATCAGCATGAAGTAGTGGGGTTTAAAAGTGTTGGAGAATTGAGGCAACTTTGTCTTTTCTTCTACCATAAAGTAACAACAGACTCAGTTCTTGGAGGCATACCATGGAGGTTGCCTTTCAGAAGCATTACTTTCTCCGGTATTTCTCTGCTCACCTTTCGAGGGTTTATTGCTATTTGTGTTTTATTTGGCACTCCTCTTGCTTTTAGTTGTGCTAGTTTTTTTATACATGGAGTCCGCTCTCCTCACGAGGGGCTTAGTACCAACCATGTTGTTTTAAAAAAAGTGGGAACTTGTTTTTTGTGTTGTTTTTTTGTTCAGTTCTGAGTTGGCTTTATCGAGTGATAATTTTGTTCACTTGGCGGCTGTTATTTATCATTTTTTTTTGCTTTCCCCGCCGTTCATTTCTATCTACTCTCTGACCGAAGTACTGCTGGTCACTTCCGGAGCGTCAGGGCCTTTGACTTCTATCGGGCTCGTTTCCTTAACCCCATTTGTTGTTTTTTTTCTCCCTTTGTATTTTTTGGGTGGCCGGGGAGCGGTAGTCTTGCAACTTAAGTTTGGAAGTCTCTAACTTGTGGTAGGGTTTACTCTTCGGTGTTGTTTCTTGCAGTTGTCGATGACCTGGGTAGGGTTTTGTCCCCTCTACTTTATTACATGCATTTGAGGGTAGGGTTTGTCCCCTTTGCTCTACAATTGGAGCTTCTGACACAATGACTTACCTTATGAGTCTGGTGCCTATGGCTTTTGCGGGGAACGTTGTTTTTTTACATGACTCTCTCTTCCTAGTTCTGTTTCTGTGGTGGGAAAGTGTGTATCTTTGTGTCTTCCCTCTTACTTGGGGGTTGGGTTTAATTACCCTTAAGATCTCTCGACTTCTTGGCTGAGTTACCTTACAGTCTTAGCTCTGTCAAGATACTAGGTTATGGTCTCCCCTCCAGTCAATGTGCCTATTTTCTCGGGTGGTGCACCATGTGCCCTGTTGCAAAATAACCCATCCTTGTTCCGTGCATGTAGGCACACAAAAGCCGTCAAGGCCTTGGTGGCAAAGCGCAACTATGTATAGGGTAGATATGTGTATATGGAAAAGGTCGAGTCATTATGCTGCAGAGCCCTTGTGGGTAGGCTGGAGTACTTCTCTTTAGACAAAAAAGAGTGGGTGGAGTGGGATACTATTCCTTGGAAGCCACTCCTCGACTACGTACCAACTATCATCTTACTGGTGAATCGTTGGCTAGTTTTCGTATTCTTGGAGGACAAAGATGCTACATTAATACTCAACTCGCTTTGGTCCATTCGTAAAGGGTTGTTGGTTCTAAGTAGGTGTCATACTAGCTTCGACCCTCTTCGGGAACGGGTGGTGAAAAGGAACCTTTGGGTCCTTCTCCCAGCTCTTATGTTTTCTCTATGGAACACAGACTTTTTAATGGCGATTGCGAACTCATTGGGACGTTTTGTTGCGGTTGAGGATGATTTTCAACAGATCTTCGACAAACGAATGACAAAGGTATTGGTTGAGATGGATGTGTCACTCGGGCTTCCTGCAGAGATTGAAATCATCTGCAATGAATCGATAATCTGTCAAAGAATCGACTATCTTAAGGTTATGTTTCATTGCAATTTTTGTCATGATATTGGGCACCTCCATCACACTTCAACCCTCTCTCCTGCACAACTCGTTGGGGCCTGGAATTCAGGGTTATATGTCACCGCTCCTCAGCTCTCCAGTGGATTTTCCTCCCTCAGCTGAGTATAAGTATTTCTCTCCCACTAACTATGAAGACTTAACTAAGGGAGGAATAAGATGTTGAGAATTGTTCTTTTGTGGCTAAATTGTCGTGCTGTGTCTATGAGAGAACATATATGGTGAAATCGGACTTGTTAGATGATCTTTTCCCTTTGTCTAAGTCCTCCACCCCTGTCCTCGGTAGGGTGAACTTAACTACTATGGGCCCTATTTGAACAGGGAAGTCTTCTAGAATAATATTGTGGTAGGAGGTATTTTTTATTCACCCAATTTGATTGCTAGTGACTTAAATTTTACCCTCAATGATGTGGACATATGGGGTAGTAAAGCCCGTTTGGACCCTTTGGATCCCTTTTTATCATAGCTGTTGGCTGATACTAAATTGGAGGATTTGGCTCCGTTATGCTTTGGCCCTACTTGGGGAAATGGGCGTGTGGGTGCGAAGGGCATCAGTAAAAGGCTTGATAGATTTTTAGTCTTGGACTCACTCTTGCCTCACCTTCACAAGTATAGATCCTGGTCACATCCCTCTGTGATCTTTGACCACTATCCGGTATGTATGGAGTGGGATACTTATACCTCCTTGCACATTTACCCCTTCAAATTCAATCGTGTTTGGATTATAGAGGATGAGTTCTCGTTGGTTGTTAGTTCAAGTTGACATTCTGAGCCCCATTCTCTTGATTTTGATGATATGTCTCGTCTAGTTTTTAAACTCAAAAGACTCAAAGATGTTGTAAAGGACTGGGAAAAGAAGCAAAAATTTAAAAGAAATAGTATGCTAACCAATCTTGACAAGGAGATCCACTCCCTCTTGACTTCTTGTCCATCTGGAGTTCTCTCTGAGGATGAAGCCATGAGTCTATCTTTTCTCAAAGGTAATAAGGAGAAGCTGTTAGTACACGAAGTTTTAACTTGGAAATTGAAAAGCATAATAAACTGGATTGAACATGGGGATGCAAACTCTAAATGCTTTCACAACTTTGCTTCAGCCGTAGAAACTTCAATGCTATCTGGACTCTATAGAATGAAAATGGTATGATGATGGATGAGGAAAGCCAACTCAAGTCCATGGGGGAATAACACTTCTCTAAGTTGTTTAAAGATGATGGGAAGACGGACATTGGGGATCACCTGAAGGTTATTAAGTGTTTTCCTTCTTTCATCCCGGAGGAGGATGCTAGTGTCTTCACTACAGAGGTCACATTAGCAAAATTTGAAGGTGCGTTAAAACGATTTAAAAGGGACAAGACTCATGGTCCCGATGGATGACCTGTTGAATTCTTTCTTTGGTTCTTTGACTTAGTTGGTTTGGATTTACTTAGAGCCGTGGAAGAGTCTCAAAACAAGGGTAAGGTAATACAATCCATAAAATCTACTTTGTTTACTCTTGTCCCCAAGTGTGAAAAGCCTCTAACGTTTCCAGACTTCTGACCTATTTCTCTCTGCAACTTGATGTATAAGCTCATCTCCAAGATTGCGGTCAACCCTATGAAGCCTTTTTTGGATAAGGCCCTTTCAGATGAATAGTTCAGATTCCTTAAGAATAGGCAAATCCTTGAACCGGTGGGTATCACTCAAGAAATACTTCACTCCATTAAAAAAAAAATGAAATCTTTGGTGCTCAAACTGGATCTTGTCAAACCTTTTGACAGAGTTAACTGGACATTTATGACGCTTATTCTTTTACAAATTAGAGTTTCACTGGAAGGGGTAAAATGGATCATGGGCTCTATCAGTTCCTCAAATTTTTCTGTTCTGATCAGTGGCACTGCAACAAGTTTCTTTGCTATCTCCCACGGCATTCGCCAGAGCTTCCCCCTCTCCCCCCTTCCCTTCCTCTTGGTAATTTAAGGACTTATTCTCCTTATAAAGGATACTCAAAAGAAAGGTAGAGTTAAAGGTATTAAAGTCTCCTCCTTACTATATGTATCTCACTTACTCTTTGTCGATGATGTGGTTCTTTCTGGTATTGGGACTATGGAAGAATGGCAGGATTTTTATGATACTCTGAACCTCTTTTGCTCGGCATCAGGTATGTGTATAAGTATGGATAAATCATATTTTCTTTATAACGAAGTTGATGAAGGGGTCAGGGACTACATCTCAACATTTCTACCCTAAAAAATGGAACCTATTGATGTAGGTTTCAAGTACTTGGGATATCGTCTTAAACCTACTGGCTATGGCATAAATGATTGGAGGTGGATTATTAAGAGTTTTGAGAAAAGGATTAGTCATTGGTCCTCCAGACTCCTTATATTGGGGGGCAGATTAATACTTATTCGGGTTGTTATAACTGGTATACCGGTGTACTGGTTTGCATTAGCTAGAGTTCCTAAGTCCATACTAAACCATCTTCGAAAACGTATGTTTGATTTTCTCTGGGGTATTACCACTGGAAGCTTCAGGATGCATCTAGTTGATTAGCATGCCATCTCTAGGCCATTGGATTATGGAGGCTGGAACATTAAAAACTTGGACTAGTTTGGTACTTCTCTTAGACTGAAGAGCCTATGGATAGTTCTGAAAGGTTCAGGAATCTGGAATCAGATTATTAAAAAAAATACCTCAAATACCTTTCCTTGGATGATTGGCTGTGAAAATAGTGGTACTCGGTAAGGTGTACTTCCTATTTATGGAATGGCTTTGTGAGATCCCTCTCATGGATAAGCAGGAAACTAGGTTGGAAAGTAGGAAATGGAAGCAGGATTAGACTAGGTATTGACCTGATTGCTAGACACAACTCATCCTATATCCTCTCAGAAGAACTTCGGGATTATTTAATGGACTATGGCATTTGTACTCTCAACAATACTCGAAATACAGAAGGTGGCTCCGATAAGAAATCTTATTAGTTAACGACAGAGGACTTGGATTTGGGTGGAATATGGAAGACTGAATGGAGTGGTTACATTAATGGCCTGTCTCATGGGGGGGTCAGATTAAAAGAGATACAAGATACATTAATATGGATGCATAATTTGAAAAATGGTGAGGTTATGACAAGTCTAGCATATGACCTCAATGTATCTTCAAATGTGACACTATCTCATAACAAAATCCATGCTCAGGTATGGAACTGTGAGATCCCTTTGAAACTTAAATGCTTCCTTTGCCTCGTCTTGCAGAATCACATCAATACTTGGGATAACTTAATAAAAAGGGCTAGTCTGGTCCAAGTAGATGTTGTTTGTGCAAGGATAGTGAGGAATGTGTTACTCAAATTTTAATGTTTTGCTCCTTTTTTAGAAATATTATTGATCTTCTTTGTAGGAATTATGGCCTACATATTTCTTGGATCAACTCAACAATCCCGGAAAATATAGAGGATTGGTATAAAAATTTGGGGTGAGCACTCATATTCCCCCTTTTCTCATTTGGAATATTTGGACTACTCACACCCTTTCTATTTTTGAAGGCAGGAAAATAGATATGATCTCTACCTATAATAGGATATTGGCTCAGGTACAATCGTATCCTATGAGCTGTAAGAAAAAAAAAATGCCAAGATTGTTGGGTCTATGTCGGAACTTACATTCCCCCATGGTTGTTTTGATGCGGCAGCCACCCATAAGATTGGAGGAGTAGGTATATTTCTTGGTATCAGTCAGTCATAATGTTTTAGTATCAAATTGGGTTGTCATTTTAGCACAAAACCCAGAGTGGAATTACTTGCCCTTTGGGCCTTATTGTACGTCGCAACTGGTATTGGGATCCCCACCCTCCATGTGTTTGGGGATTCTTTTGTAGTTATCAAGTGGGGAAATGACAAGGTTTCCCTCTCTGCTCTTGACCTGACCTAATGGTGTGATAGCATTTATGTCTTAAAAGCCTCCTTTCTCTCACTCGAGATTCAACATGTCTATCGGGAACACAATAAGAAGGAAAACTGCTCATCCAAGGAGGCTCTCTCTATGGCCTCTGGTCTCTTGTCCTTCACAGAATTCTTTGAAGGAAGTATTATTGGGGGAGGTGAGATTCAATTCTTTTATAATCTCACTATAGAATTTTAAATATTATAACCTTTGTGCATGCATTTTGGCATTGATAGAAGTATTTAGATGTCTTCAGTCTCCTCTGATGAAGCTCACCTCCTTATGATTAGTCGATCCCCCTAGTGTCTCCCTGGATAAACCCCCCGGGTTCTTCTTGAGTTCTTGCTGGACATTTATGATTCTCGCTCTGGAGAAAGCGTTTTTTTTCTTATGTTCTATGTGACTATGGTGGCTATCTATCTGGCCTATCTATTGGCAATCAACCTATAGAATGATATTTTTATTTCACAGTGATGTAACCAATTTCCTTTGATTCACATGAATATCAAGGTTAATCTATTTTTCTTTTGGAAAAAAACGTAACAACAGGCTCTTCGTATATTTCTGAAAACGAGAGTACACAAGACACCTTCTGAATGTATGTTAGTGTCATCACAGAGTGCGGGACACCACCAAGTGCACATCGCTAGTGATGTTTGATACCACAAAGAGAAATCTGGTGGAATTTTGATGGATAAACTTCTGAAAACACATGTTTTGATGTCAAATTGATTCAGATATCATTTCTGGTTTCTCTGCCTGGATATCAACGACGTATCTTTTAAGGTCATAGATCATTAAGAATAACTTAAAAATATTGACAAGTTCCAATAATGTATGGACAAAGTGTATAGCTGTGTAAATACTTTTCCATACAACATTATTATGTCACCGCATGGATACCTATAGCTATTCGGCAGGCGTGTCAATCAGCCCCTATGTGAAGTGAAATTATTTTAATTTTTAATGTTTTGCATATGTAGAAAATACAATAAAGTTTATGTTTACACCAAAGGTGTTATTTAAGGGGTTGTTCCTCTACAAGTTTTCGTCGTCTGTCGATGGCGTGTGAGGAACCTCCACATGTCCAATGAATCGGTGTAATTATTGGGATGAACAAGTACTAAAACGAGTTTGGGTTTCACCGGTGCAGAGAGCTCGAGCTGGTAGTGCTAGCGCCTATGTTTGACGGATCAGCGGTCCTACCTCTGTTTGATGGGAGAGCTCGAACTGGTAGTGCTAGTACCTCTGTTTGATGGATCAACGCTCCTATTGTGACCCTTTTAGGCTACAATTCTAACCTCATTCTTTCCAAGGAGATACACCAACTAACTCACCAGTAGAACTGAAAGAACAATCCTTGATGAAGTTCATTTCCTTGAAGCATAGCCCAATATTTCAGGCTATAAACATCAATGCAGTTAATATGGAATGCATGGTTGCATTTGGGAAGAATCCTAAGAGACTCATTCTCCTAAAACTAAAACAGACAAACTGCACACTCCATTCTGTCTATGAGCTTCTATGCTTTAGTGAATCTGCAGAGAGGAATGGATCTGTTCACAGCTTCATCCAGACTATATGATTGAGTAAT
>LPNX010155957.1:19440-36940 GCA_001517045.1 Pseudotsuga menziesii
TATTTCCTATAACCACTTGAAATTTATTCATAGTACTATTGAGAACTAAATATTAGAAAAATATCAATATCCATGATTTCCTGGAATAAATAGGAGAAATTTGTAGTTCCATTGTAACTAATTGAGCTATAGGCTAGGGGGGGATTTCGACCTTGTTAAAGACACAGAAGGTAGCCTAGAGTAGCCTGCAAACACATTTGAGTAATATTTAGTGAGATAAGCAAAGTTTTCCATTGGAGGTAATGCTGCCACTCTCTCTCCATTATTTAGCAATGTCTGCAGGTCCATTCTCTAGAGGGCCAATACTGCTTTGGATTCTCTCCAAACGAATGCTAGAAAACCCTTTCGAGACACAAACAAATTCCCTTGGTTTAGAATCAGGGTACCGAAATCCATATCCATTTGTAATGCCCTCTCTAGGGTATGCATGACTAATTTCTATTGCAGTAGCATCTCTGTCAGTTTCCCACGAAAAAGCTTTCTGAAGATTCCTCATTCACCCTGGCTATAAACATTGCCGAGCCATTAGGATGAAGAACATAATGGGTGCCCTCAAGTATCTTGGTAGCAATCAAAAGATCCCCTTCCTCTGTTTCTTCATAAGAGAGCAGCAGGAAAAACAAAGCCTTCCCTGGTTTATCTTTAGGTGGTCGTCCTGGAGGCCATCCAAAAGTGCCACCCCAAACCTGCACTCTTTTCCCACATTCCATGTGAAGGCACAGCGAAGGAGCCCAAACAGAAAGCTAACAGGAACATTATCTTCTTTCTCCACAGGAAGCAGCCTAATGATACATTCTAATACATTTTTTCATTTCATATCCCTTTCCATTCATACGACCATGGGGTTTAATCACATTATAAACCACCTGTCAACGTACAGTACCAGAGCTCGGCCGATGAATCTCTCATAATTTCCTTGCCCCCTGATGGACTCCATTATCTGTCGAAGGTATTCAATTGGGAGCATTAACAGGTTGTCGATCAGCCAATCTTTGTCATGATTCTCCATGTGAACACCCACATCAAACCCAATCTCCATGGGTGTCAAAGGAATCGATGTGGATCCCTTTTTTTCGTTCATGATTTCAGAGCAGGCCAACAACGCCAACGCCCCAATACAGGAACTGACGATATCTAGTTCCTGTCTGGGCTATGGGATGAAAGATCCTCGCAACTACGCAGAGCTTCAATGGCGTCGTCCCAGTTTTTTAGTATAACCCAAGAAAAACGCAGAAAAACGATGGTGAAAACCCACAGAAAAACCCTATGCATCACGCAGGGTTATGGTGGAGGCATCCGGTGGCATTGTGAAATAAAATATTCCCCAACATATTGCATATTTATATAATTAAAAAAAAACCCTTTTTACCCCTAATATACCACCAATATATTGGCTTGTAATTTTTTGATTTTTAACCCCCCAATATGAACGGACGTGATATCATATTGGTCCCTAGGTGACGCCCCCGTGCATCACATATCAAAATTAAAACATCATTAATCTATATGTGTTAAAGTTAATGGTTACTTTTTTTTTTGGTTTCATTTGTTCTATTAGCTGCTAGCAGTTATCTAACTGCAACTGTAAACATTTTATGTTATCTCAAAATTTTAAATTTTTGTGAAAATTTGGGGTTTTGACAAGAATTGTTATGGATGAGATCCATCAAACTCCATATTCTGGTCACCTGGGATATCATAAGATAATTGCTACAGCCAGAAAGCAGTATTTTTGTCCATGAATGAAAAATGACATTGCTGAGTATATTTCTAAGTGCATGAAATGTCAACAGGTGAAGGTTGAGCATCAACACCTAGTAGCTTTATTGTAGCCTTTGCCAGTCCCATAATGGAAATGGGAATTCATTTCCATGGATTTCATTATAGGATTGCCAATGACTATGAGACAACATGATTCCATCATGGTTGCGGTGGACAAGTTGACAAAGGCATCACATTTTATACCAAACAAGTCCACCTATAAAGCTGATTCCATTGAAAAGATTTTCATGAAGGAGATCTTCAGATTGCATGGATTGCCTAAGGCAATAATTTCTGACAGGGATACCAAGTTTACTTCCAATTTTTAGAAGGTTTTGTTTGCAGATTTGGGTACAAAGATGAGTTTTAGCACTGCCTACCATCCTCAAACCGATGGGAAAACAGAGAGAGTGAACTAGGTGTTTGAAGACATGCTTCGCATGTATGTGATGGACAAACCATCCAAGTGGGAAGATTATTTACACTTGGTAGATTTTTCTTATAATAATGGACAACAAACATCATTGGGAATGAGTCCATACGAAGCTCTGTGAATGGGATTGTGCTTGGTCCAGAATTACTTAAGGAATTGGAGCAAGAGGTTGCAAAGATCAGGCATAACCTGAAAGCATCCCAAGATAGACAGAAGAGCTATGCAGATAAGAATAGAGTGTGCAGGAAGTTCAGTGTTGGGGATCATGTTTACCTTAGAGTGGGGCCAAGGAAGAGTTCCTTGAAGCTTGGAAGTTGTGCCAAGCTATCACCTAGATATTGTGGGCCTTTTGAAGTGCTCGAAATAATAGGCCAGTTGCATATAGACTTCCATTGCCTGCTAGCACTAGAGCTCATAATGTTTTTCATGTTTATTTTCTTAAGAAATATGTACATGATCCAAACCATGTGATAAATTGGGATGTGATTCAGGTGGAACCCGAGGGAGAGTTCCAAACCAAGCTAGTGCGCATCCTCGATAAGAAGGTCATAGTGATTTGGAATCGAGTCGTTGGACAGGTAAAGTTGCAGTGGAAGCACTATGGTCCTGATGAGGCTAGATGGGAGTTGGAGGATGCCATGCAATTGGCAGAGTCCATTTTTGTTCAATTTTGCAGAGCACCAAGGACAGTGTTAATGTAAGGGGGAGGGAATGTAGCACCCCGGTTTTGATCCCATGCTATTAAAATTGTATATGATGTAAATATTGTATTAAATCATGACAAGGATCTCAAGGGAAAGGCCCTTCCATGGATTTGGTGTTTTGTGTATCGACGATCAAGGTTGATGCTGATGGTTATAGTGCTAGTTAGGCACAACATATTTGCAGATATCATGTAAATATGCAATTTAATAAAATACCACAACTAGCTTTGCACTGCAACGAAAGAGATGGGGGCATGGTTTCACAAGGAATAGGGAGGGGAGTTATCCAAACCCTCGAGCCAATAGGGTGAGACTAGATGTCAATGGGAAGACCCATAAACCCTCAACTACCTTTTTGTCCTCTGCACTCAATCATTCAAGTCTTCCAGAAGTTGGTTGAGGTAGTTAATGCCTTGGGCAGAGCGAGGCATGACATTCGGTTTTGTGATTGAGCCATCCTGCAGTCTGAGAAAACCTGCAGCATGGGGGAAACCGCATTCTTGCTTTTGAAGCAAGTAAGCACGCTAATGTGTTCCCAGTCCATCATTCCGGAGACGCCAGATTGGATTGATAAACCCAGTGAATAGAGGAACCTCACAAAAAGATAAGAGTGGCTGGTGAATCTTCTATGCACATCCCGAAGAGCATTGGAAGGGAAGGTATAGCTCGAGGGACTATGTAGCAGAGACGAGGATACTTCCTTGTGGTGGGTGTGTAGGTATTGTGGATGCCAGAATAGATAGATATTGTGGAGGTGTCCCTATATCTATGAATGAGCCACTAGCTTAGCCATTCTACCTTTCCACTACCTTAACAGCTTGATAAACCCAAATGAAGATTGGATTGGCTGACAGCCTGATAAACCCAATGGCATATTGGCTTGGATGGGAAGCCTGATAAACCCACTCGTATATTAGGTTAGTTGAGCAGCCTGATAAACCCAACCGTAGGTTGGATTGGCTGTGTCTTGTTGTGCATTTAGCCATGTGTGATCCTTGGCTGAACAACCTGATAAACCCAACTGTTCGCTGGCTTAGATGAGTAGCTTAATAAACCCAACAGTGAGATGGCTTGACTAAGTAGCATGATAAACCCATATGCTAGTTGGATTGGCTGTTCCTCAATGTGAATGTTGGCTTGACTGCCTGCAGTATGATAAACCCAACTGTTAGCTGGCTTGGCTGAGTAGCCTGATAAGCCCAACAGTGTATTGGCTTGTTTTCCTGCTGCCTAATAAACCCACTTGTGTATTGGATTGGCTAGACAGTCTGATAAACCCAAATATAGGTTGGCTTGACTGTGTTTGATATGTTTTGATGTTTTGGCTATGTGTGAGCTTGTTGTTCCCTAATTCCTTGTGGAAATCATACCCAGCTCGGGGGTGGTAGTTGTGTTGAGAGATTGATGAACACAACTGGCCTATGGTTGGGTGGAACGTTGCAGTGACATAGCTAGTTGCAGGACAACTTCATCTTCAAGATAAGTATTCTTTGTTGTATTATTTCTGTAATGTATTTGTTTATGAATATGTTGAATGCTTGGTAAAAGATTCAAGTATATTTCACTGCTGTTATATTTCACGCATTTTAAATCTGCATATGATTTTTTGGTTTCCAATGCATTTTGTTTAAGTTCATGGAGGCTAGAATCCTTGTTACAGAGTCATAATGCATTTGAATTAAGCGTTTTCGCACCCCGGAATCCACCTGTGGAAGGCGGAAAGCAAAAAAGAAACAAAAATTCTAAGGTAAAATGTGTTTTTCCGCACCCCAGAATCTGCTGCGGAAGGTGGGAGGCGGAAATCGAAAAAGGGAAGTGGAAACAAGGGAGAATGTTGGTTTTCTGCACCTCAGAATCTACCTGTGGAAGGGGAAAGCGGAAAAAGAGCCGAAAATTCTAAGGTAAAATGTATTGTTCTACGCCCTGAACTCTGTTGTGGAAATTAGAAAATAGAAAGAGAAATGAGGCCAAGTGTTGGTTTTAAGCGATCCGGAGTCCGCCCATGGAATGCGGAAGGTGAAAAGTGGAAGGCGAACAAGTAAAGGTGTCGTTTTATTGAGTTTCTACGATCCGAAGTCCACAGTAGAATGTGGAAGGTGGATAAATGACTTTGTTTCATTTTAAGTTTTCGATTCTCGAAGCCTGCAACAGAATGCAAAAGCAAAAGCGGAAAAGTGACAAGTAAGCATACAACATTTCAGGATTTCTGCTAGCCGAAGTCGGAAAGCAGGAAAAACGAAAGATAAAGTAGTCGTTTCGTAGATTTCCACATCCCGAAGTCGGCCCGCGGAAAGCGGAAGGTTGGAAGCCGAAGGTGGAAGTCAAAAAAGTGAGTTTCAGTTCGTAAATGAATTTTTTGGTTGCAGAGTGGATTTGTCCACTGCAGAATGACTATTACAGTGGTGTTTTTACTTAAGCATGTATGTAAAAGGATGAACATGACCCATGACTATTTTTAAAGAGAAATAAATAATAAATTTTAAATTATTATGCATATCAATCAAGTGTATGGGCACGTGGGTGCATGGACATCGTGGTATCAGAGCGAGTAGTGAAGTCACGTTCCTCTCGATTATATGCTAATGTAAAGGGGAGGGGACATGACAGTTGTGCATACATGCATGCATGGAACCATACAACATGCATGCAACATTGAACTTCTTAGTACCTATATTTTGTTGTTAACTTCCTAGTGCCTCAATCCTTGTCATTTTTTACCTCATTAACCACTATTGCACCCTCATCCATGATTTTAGGACCTCATTCGCCCCAATCTATGATTTTATCCATATACCATCAATTACATTCAGTTAGTTGGGATACAATCAGTTAACTGGGGCACCATTCCTAGATTTCATCACTCTAGGCTGATAATGAGCTCCAATGACCATTGTTAGTAAACTAAACCTCCCAAATTCATCCCTCGATCATTAGTTATCATTAGTTAACTCCTTAATGTGACCTCTTTGTCCACCTACTACCAGTTACACTTAGTTAACTGATCACATTCAGTAGTTACAATTAGTTCTCAAGTCTAGTGATGGTTTCTATGCTAAGTCGAGGCAGTAGTCCCTAGTTTAATATAATGAAATATATTTTTAGAGTTTCCCTAGGTGAATTCGACCCTGCTAGGGTAAGAGGTCTGCCCAATCATGTTTTAGGCCTGTCACTTCAAGGGTATAAATAGGGAGGCATCCTCCCTCATTTAGACACACACTCACTCACTCAAGTTCACATGAGGAGAGAGAGAAGAACAAGGAGGAGAGAGTTGTAGAAGACTTCTTATACTTGGATTTTTCCATCTTGTGATATTGTCTTAGTTATGGAACTATTATGAGGAAGTTGTGGGGGTTTTCTCCTTTATGGTTTCCCCGAGGAAAATATTTGTGTCTTGTGTATCTGCTCTGTCTTTTGCATATTGTTGTGCTTGTTATTCTTTTAGATAAATATCCTAATCACTTTGAATAAGATTAGAAAAATGAACATGGTATCAGAGCTTCTATGAAAGAAGGCACTTTGCAACAACAAAAACTAGGGCTTCCTAGTTCAAGGTATTCTCTCCACAAGTCTTAAAAAAAAGAGGGCTAGGCTAACTCACCCTAGGAGGGCACATCTTTTGGTGGAAGCCATATCAAAATTGAAGAAGTTTCATTTTTAACCTAGACACTTATGCCGAGAGAAACTAGGGCATCAAGTTTCACAGGCTTCCCACTTAAGCTTTCAGAAAGGGACCTTACTAAGCAACTCACCTCAAGGAGGCACATATTTCTATCTAGATAGAATTCCAAAATTCTAAGTTTGGAAAATTAGGGTTTCTTTGACAAACGCTATGTCATCCAGCTCCGAAATCATGTCGGACACCTCAAATTGGTAAGATCTAGATCTCTGTTATTTCCATTTGAGGTTCTCACTTCAAAATGACTCATCATACTCAACTCGAGTAGAAGCTTGGGGAAGCTGATAAATTTCGAGCATGGAAGTACAAGATCTCTGTGATCCTTGAAGAAAATGATTTGGATCATTATATCAGTAAGGAATTTCCAGAGCTAGAGGGAGATGAGGCTAAGTCTATTCATAATAAGAACTTGGTTAAGGCCAAGAAGATCATTGTAGATTATATTAAGGATCAACTCATCCCCCATGTGTCATCCTTAAAGACACTTAAGGAAGTGTTCGATGCTTTGATGAAGTTGTTGAAGGAAAGAACGTTAATCGGAAGATGAGATTGAGGAACTAGCTAAAGAATGTGAATATACAAAACTTAGAGACCATGCAATCCTACTTCACAAGGATTGCTCAAATCAAGGAACAACTTGAAGCAATCAAAGAGAATGTAGAAGAAGGAGAGATTGTTATAACCACCTTGAATGGTCTCCTAAGATCATGGAATTCATTCACTCAAGGAATATGTGCCAGAAGGAAGCTGATCTCTTTAAACAGACTCTGGGAAGAATGCACACAATAAGAAGCTCAACTCACAACAATAGAAGAGAAGATGGGAGCAACTGAAGATCAATCTCTCACAGCTCACACGAAAAGAAATTATACAAAGAAGGAGAACCACCATCACATCCAAAGGAAGCACCATCATCATAAAAGAAAGCAATTCAGAAAATATCCTTCCAATATTCAATGCTACACTTGTGATGAGAAAGGACACTACTCCAGATATTGTCCCAGAAATAAAGACTACTTCAATAAGAAGTCTAACAAGAAAAGACATCATGCTCACACCGCTAAAGATGATGAACCAACAAATAAAATATTCAAAGAAGAAAGAGATGATTCTTCAAGTGATGAAGAATATTTCCTAATCTTAACACTCACGGGCACTATATCACATGGAAGCAATGATTGGCTTGTGGATAGTGGGGAATATAAACATATGACAGGATACAAATAATAACTTGTCAATCTATCAGAGCATGAATCACCTCACAAGGTGATACTTGGGGATGATTACCAGTAACCCATAAAAGGAAGTGGAGAATATTTATAAAAGCTAGATTCTGGGAAATATTTGAAGATGAAAGACGTGCTATATGTTCCAGGATTGAAGAAGAATCTTCTCTCCATCTCTGCACTAGATGCAAAGGGAATAATGGTTTCATTTATTGATGGCCAAGCCCTAATGTGGCCAAAATGAAAGACAATCAATGATGCAACAATAATTGGAGAGAAAGAGGGAGGCTTGTACAAGTTGAAGGGACAACCTGGAAAAACATTAGTTCATGACTCAATAGAACCAAGTGAACTATGGAACTGAAGGCTTGCACATGTGCACTACAGAGCACTACCAATTGCAATCAAATCAATTTCAGGTTTTTCAGAAATCCAGGAAAAACATGAAGTCGTTTGCAAAGGATGTCCGCAAGGAAAGAATGCTAAGAAGACATTTCCCAGCAATGAAAGCAAAGCAAAAGGAATATTGGAAATAGTACACTCAGATGTATATGAGCCCATGTCATTTCTTTATAGACGATTTCTCACGTAAGACTTGGATATATTTCTTGAAAGGGAAAAATGAAGTATTCAATAAGTTCAAGAATTCAAAGCATTGGTTGAAAACCACGCTGAAAGGAAGATCAAGACTTCACGGTTAGATAATGGTGGAGAGTTCAACTCAGAATAATTCAAGTAACTCTGCAAAGAATCTGGGATTAAGAGGGAGTTGAGAATTCCATACAATCCTCAATAGAATGGCATTGCAGAATGAAAGAACATAACAATAATGGAAGCAAAGAAATGAATGCTACATGACCAGGATCTTCTGATGCAACAAGACTCATGGGAAGAAGCAACAAGGACAACTGTGTATGTACATAATCGTACTCCTCACCGAGTACTCGACAACAAGACTCATGAAGAGGCTTTGTGAGGAGAGAAACTAGAACTAATCCATCTTAGAATATTTAGATTCCTAGTGTACATGCACATCCCAAAAAAGAATAGGACCAAGCTCGATCCTTTTGGAATGAAGGGAATATTTGTAGGATACAGTGACACTTCAAAGGCCTATTGAATATACTTCCTAGGATTTAAGAAGATAGACATTAATAGAGATGTAACATTTGGCGAAGACTCAAGATACTCCAGATCCATAAAACTACCTATTGAAGAATCGGTCGAAGAACCTAAACGAAATAGAGTCCGAGATACAACAATGAAAGAAACAACTCCAGAAGACCATGAAGATAACAACATGGCATAACCACAAGAGCTTGTAGAAACACTTCACGAGAATAAATCCCACAACAAAAACCAGCATGGGTACAAGAACTAATACAAGATGCATAAAGATATGGTGCTCCATGTGGGATGCATAGAGAAAGGAAAATACCTAAACCATACAACAAATATGTGGCCTTGCTATGTGACATCATTGATAAAGAAATTTCCACCTATGAAGAGGCTGTAGAAAAGAAAGAATTGAAGGATGTTGTGATCGAGGAGTACCAGTCGATTATGAAGAGTGATGTCTAGAATATAGTTCTGAGACCTGAAGGGAAGTCTGTTGTGACTTCGAAGTGGATCTACAAGATCAAGCATTATGTAGATGGCAATATTGAAAAACACAAGGCAAAGTTCATGGCACGTGGCTTCTCACAGAAAGAAGGCATAGACTACGAGGAGACATTTGCACCTGTAGTGAGATACACATCCTATACTTGCATTGGATGCAGTAATGAAATGGAAGGTACACTAGATGGACGTCAAGTCAAGGTTCTTGAATGGTGTAGTCGAAGAGGAAGTGTACATGGAGTAGCCACTAGGATTTGAGGCACACTACAGGAAGACTCATGTGTGCAAATTGAAGAAAACGTTGTATGGATTGAAACAGGCACCTAGGACATGGTACACCATGATGGAAAACTTCCTGATGTGCTTAGGATCTACTAAGAGTAAAGTGGATTCCAACCTTTACTTCAAGGTTGAAGGTGGAAGACCAATGATGCTCCTGCTATATGTTGATGACCTATTTTTGATAGGAGAGGATGAACTCATTGTAGATGCAAAGTGGAAGCTTGCCACTAGGTTCAAGATGAAAGACTTAGGGATGATGCACTACCGCTAAGGCATGACGGTGTGGCAAAGTGCGGATGGTATTTTCCTTAGTCACGGAAAGTATGAAGTGGATATTTTGAAGAAATTCATAATGCTAGACTGTAAGGCAATAGACACACCTATGGCATCGAACTTGAAGCTATTGTGTGATGCTTCATCAGAGTCGGTTGGTGCCATGATGTATCATCAGATGATTGGAAAATTGATGTACCTGAGGAATATGATACTTGAGATATGCTTTGTTGTGAACACATTGAGCCAGTTCTTGACAGATTCGAGACATGTTCACCTGATTGCTGCAAAGCATGTATTGAGGTACTTAAAGGGTACAATTGATTATGGGCTCAAGTATAATGTGAATCAAAAGATTAACCCGCATAGTTATGTTGATTCATATTGGGAACGCAACGCCATTGATAAGAAGAGCACTTCAGGTTGCTTCCTCAATTTGGGATCCAACATGATCTCCTGGTTTAGAAAGAAGCAGTCCTGCATGGTGTTGACTACAACCGAGGTAGAGTATATTGCAGCTTTCTCGACTAATTGTGAGGCAGTATGGCTTCAGAAGCTACTGTCTAATTTGTTTGATCTCCAATTTAGGTGAATTGTATCTTTTGCGATAACCAGAGTTGCGTGAAGTTGTTGGAGAACCGATGTGCCATGGCAAGTCAAAGTATATCAAGATCAAGTACCACTATAATCAAGATATGGTGCATAAAGGAGCAATGAAGCTTTAGTATGTGGCAATGGACAAACATATAGCCGATGTATTGACCAAGCTGCTAGCTAGAGTGAAGTTTGAGTACTTCAGAGAGAGTCTTGGTGTGATCCAGAACGCGGTCCCTAGAAAGAAGGAGTGTCGAGTTCTAGCATGGTCAGAGACACAGGTTATCTTGATGACGTATTGAGTCCCGACATGCTCCCATGCTAGAGACAACGAGAGACTAGAAAACACAGATGCATTAGAACGAGATGTCACACGGGAAGGTCTACAGGTTGTCCCCAAATGTAATCAGTCCTAGTGTATAAAGTAGGTTGTCCTGGGATGTAATCAGTCCTTTCAGGTCATATTTGGATGTAATCAGTCCTGACGTGGTACACAGGTTTTTCTTGGATGTAATGAGTTGTGGAAGGTTGTCTTTGGATGTAATCAGTCCTTGCATGATACACATATTTCCTTAGATGTAATAATTCCTTGAGGTTATCCTTGGATGTAATCAATCATGGCACGGTACATACATTGTCCTTGGATGTAATCGACCCTTACGTGTGTTCCCATGTTGGAGATGATGAGAGGTCACAAGGCACTTGGTGTGGGCCTAGGCGGTTCTCACATAGTGGTAGACACAGGTCGCTTTTGAGACGTAACGAGTCCTGGCGTTCTCCTATGTTTGTAGAACACAGGCTTACCGTGAGACATAATGCACTTGGTGTGATCCTAGGTGATTCTCACATAATGGAAGACGCATGTTGTCTTGGTGACGTAAGGAGTCTTGGAATGCTTCTATGTTGGTAGATCATAGGTTGTATGTGATATGCATCTGGGTTGTGCTTCATGTATGATGATGACATGATCTAGATACAATGAGATGATGGTAGGAGATGCAGGTGATTGCAGTGGAAATGTAATGGATGGTCCTGGGTTGTACCTATGTGATGGATTTCTCATGGATTTGATGAATACCTATATGAGGATTAGGCCTACACCCAACATGAAACATGGTTAGCTCTTTAGAAGCTTCTTATGACAGATAGATTCCACAGATTTCACTATTAAAAGATCGACAAGATGAAGACTATGGTAGTAGCTATGATGATGACTCCATGATGATGACGTGACCAGATGTGTTGATGATTGTGGCGAGAGAATAACTTCCTAGTTAAGAGGGAGTGTTGTTGTATTTGTAACTTCAGAATATATTCTAATGTATATTATCATTATATGTTGTTGTACCCCCATCGGAGATGTGTTTCCCTCCTTTCGGGATGTCATTATTGTATATGGTCCTTGAGGTATAACCTCCGTCGAAAGTTGGGGAAATAGTCCCCAGTTTAATATAATGAAATGTATTTTTGGAGTCTCCCTAGGTGAATTCAGACTTGCTTAGGTAAGAAGTCAACCCAGCCATGTTTTAGGTCAGTCACTTGAAGGGTATAAATAGGGAGGCTCCCTCCCTCATTTAGACACACACTCACTCACTCAAGTTTGCATGAGGAGAGAGAGAAGAACAAGGAGGAGAGAGAGAGAGAGAGAGAGAGAGAGAGAGAGAGAGAGAGAGAGAGAGAGAGAGAGAGAGAGAGATGCAAAAGACTTCNTTTCCATCTTGTGATATTGTCTTAGTGACAGAAATTTCCTGAGGAAGGTTGTAGGGTTTTCTCCTTTATGGTTTCCCCAAGGAAAATCTTTGTGTCTTGTGTATATGCTCTATCTTATGCATATTGTTGTGCTTGTTATTATTTTAGATAAATATTCTAATCAATTTGAATAAGATTAGAAAAACTAGAACTTTCTTCATCTGTGGATTCCAATGAAGTTTTTATGCATGAAGAAGACATTCAGACTGCTCTTATTGATGAAGAAATCAGTTGTCTCCATCTCCCTCTGTTCTCAATTCATTCTTCTATTTCAAATTCTAAAGATAAGCTTCCATCAGTTGTAGCTCATACACTCTTTGATCCTATTTTTGGTTCACAATTTAGTGTGTTATTGGATGTTTTGAAGAGTTGCACAGAAGATGGAGGAAACAACCATTCACTTGGAGCTGATTTTACTTTAGTTGGATCACATAGTGGTTAAAAATTCATGGCTCTAGCATCTCAAGTCTCATTTGGACTTGATCTTAGGAAGTTCAAGTCTAGCGAGCACCTTCATTTGCATGCATACTATTTAGAGATCCAACACATGATCCATACATGGGAGAAACAACCTCTTATTCCCAAAAAGAAGATCCCTCCATACATCTAATCAAGTTCACACCTACTTAGATTTGGAGGGTGTACCTCATGTCCATTTTTTAGGGAGGATTTTCCCCATGAGGTTTTGCCTCTTTCCTCATTTTACATGGACAAATAAATTGTAATGGGTGACCTTAGCCTTTGTTGTTGGGCCCTAGTTTTTCCATTTCCTCACATAAGTCAGGCTTAAGGGGGGGTGTTGGAATATTCAACCAATCTATGCATTAGCCTTAATAATTTATTTGATTTTCTAGTGATTAGACCATTATCAGTTGACCACCTAGAGTATAGTCCTAAGTATCCTGATCACTTTGGACTATTATTTTGTCATAATTAGCCTCATTATCCTTAGATGTCCATCTTCCTTATTTCTAGGAGTTAATGCGCCCTCATGCATGATTTTTTTCCCACTTGAGTTAGTTCCTATAATTTAGGAGCCTACCTTTAGTTAACTAGCCTTGATCTCATCACCTGAGTTAGTATGAGCTCTGATGACCACTAACACTCAAATCAACACCTGTTATACACCCTCCATCATTAGTTATCATCAATTAACTAGCTAATGCGCCGTCTTTTTCTACCTACCATCAGTTACACTCAGTTAATTGATCTGCTTCAAGAGGATTGACTGGAAACTATGTTTAGTGATGTTTTCTATGTTATCTAAGCCTGCCACATGTGTGGATTTCAATTGCCTCTTAGGATCACAAATTTCCCTTGGAGATGTATTATAAATGTAACCTTAATGAGGAATAATAATCAGATGGAGTTTATACCAATTGTGTTTTCTCTCTTATGTTTCTGCTTCATTATTTTTTCTCCATTATTCTGGTTATCTCTGTTGCAATTCTTGTGAGGTTACGTTATATTCTTAGATCCATTGTGCAGAATCTAAAAATACAAACTCATTGCTAAGATAATAGATCAAAGACTCAAGCCTATTCTAAGTGAAATTACATCAGAAGAGCAGTTTGGGTTCATGTTTAAGTGTCAAATTCATGATGTCATTTCTTTGGCTAAGGAAGCAATCCATTCCATTAACAAAAATAATCTTAGTGCCTTTGCATTAAAGTTGGACCTATCCAAAACACATGACTACGTAAGTTGGACCTTTCTTCACCTTCTATTGATTTAGATAGGGGCTTCTTTGGACATTGTAAATTGGGTCATGGGTTGTGTCCAATCTTCTTCCTTTGTTTTGCTTATAATCCCTCACCTTTTTTCCAGTCCTCCCAAGGATTAAGGCAAGGATGCCCTATGTCTCCCTTCCTATTTTTACTAGTGGTCAAATATCTAAGCAGGTTGATTCAGAGTGCTAGATTGTATGAGTCATTGAAAGGAGATATGGTTTTAGATTCTGAAGAGCTCTCTCATATCTTACTTGTGGATGACGTGCTAATGTTAGGAGAAGGCTCTCTTGAAAATATTCAGACTATGTCTTCTATTCTAGGGGTGTATAAGGGCCACTGGAATGAAAATAAACGTTGAAAAATCCAATATTTCCTATAATCAAATTTTTTATGAAGTTTAGGCTTGGGTGAAGGAATTGGTCTCGTTTCCATTGACGCCCTTATTAGAAGGATTCAAATAGCTTGGTTTTTTCTTGAAACCAAATTCATACTCTTTCAACCACTGGGCTTTATTGTATAAGAAAATCGAGGCCAAAATTTGTTTTTACGCAAATCGTTATCTCTCTAGAGGAGGTCATTTGGTTCTTCTATAAGAGGTTTTGAAGAGAATACATATCTACTAGGATTCAATTGCTTATATTCCCAAAAGAATTCTTAATTTGATCATAAAGAATTTTTTTCCTTTTTGTAGACGACTAGTAAACATGCAGACAATATCCCCTTGGTTAATTGGAAAACTTTGGCTAATCCTAAGGACCTGGGAGGATGTAGCATAAAAAAATCGGTCCTTTTCTATAAGTCATTAGCAACGAAATATCTCTGGTGACTTGCTCAAAATTCCTCCTCTTTAGGGTAGAGTGATGATTTATAAATATTACTTAGGCTCATCCATTGGAGAATGGTTTAGAAATCCAGTCAAGTTGGCATAAGAATGGCTCAATTGGGTGGAAGGATCTTGTTCAGGATTCCCCATTGGATGGAAATTGGACAGCCTAGAGTATGGGGGATGGAAAAAATGTTAAAATTGGAAAATACCCCTAGGTAGGAGCCGACAATGACTATAATATTTATGAGGATACTACAACTCATTTTAGGAATCAAAGGATAGAAGTGATGTAAGATCCTTAAGTGCAATCCCCCCGAGTATGGGGATGAAGAGGATGGAAATATCCCCATGACCTTGGGATGAGGGGTGAGGCAACAGTCAAATGGTCTATGTTTGTGAACAAATTAGTCTTTTTTTTGTGCATCTAGATCCTAATTCTTCAGATTGTTTGGTATGTACCAAGAACTCTTCTTCGGGTGATTATTCGGCCAAAGTAGGCTACAAGGAATTTATTTTTGAGTCTTTCAGTGGTGGTGGCATGTAGTATGGAAGGTGTCGATATTTTTAAAATAAAAAAATCTCTGGATAGCCTTAAGCGATAAGATTCTAAGTTAGGACAACCTATAAAAGCGAGTATGGAATGGATTGAGTAGATGTAGTTTATGTAGAAATGATTATGAATCCATCTCTCATTTTCTCTCTTCTTGTCCTTATGCAAATATAGTATGGGAAGCATCTTCAAAAAAATAAAAAATCAAGAAACAATAAGTTCAATCCCTCACTGTAACAAAGAGTTCATAAATGGTTGCAGGATCCATCAGTAGGTATTTTACGGCCTACCCCTCCTTTATTTATGGTGTTTGGTGGATTCACAATTTTGCAACATTTCAAGATCGTCGGGTTCCCTCCGAAGTTACGATCACTTTGATATCACAATGGACACAAGAGAATAAATTAGAACCAAATCCAACCAAACAAAGGGCATTTGCTCATCCCCAAACTGACAAAAGATTCTCTTGGTCCCTTTTTACGGTTCCAGTCAAGGGGAACCTCCTCTTGGAGGATCGGGTGCAATTCATTTCTTATCAAATGCCATCAAATTTAGGATCAGATTCGCTCTAGGCCACTTCTCTAACAATAAAGAGGAATTGGTGGCCTTATGGGTAGTTTTAAAAGTTGTAATGAGCAAGAAAGTCTCTCAGCTTTTGCTTTTTGGTGACTAAAAAATGGTAATATACTGGGTGAATTACAAAATTCAAATCTTTGCCCCACATTTGCAGCATCTTCTCTCTACAATAAGAGTTCTTCTCCAAGAATTTGAATTCACTTCCTTTGCTCATGTATATAGACCGTTGAACTCCGAAGCTTATGAGTTATCCAAGCTTGCGCTAGCAATGGAACCCAGGATGCTTTCGATTCAGGAGATAAGAGATGATAAAATTAGAGAGTCAGTCTTGTTATCATGGATGTTGTATGTTATTGTATATGTTTATGATAAATGGTTATTTTTTTTTCCATAGGAAAAAAAGCTTTTTTATATTGATCATATAAAACAAAATAGTTACATACAAAGTATGTTATGTCATCTTCCATGTAGCAACATTACATCAAAAAAGAAATAGAGGATGATTTGTCTTTTGTTGTGTAGCAGCATCGCAGAAAAGAGTGTTGTGTTCTAAATAAATATTTTATAGCCTGTAGAGACCTGGTTCCTGAACCGTCTGGAAATTTTCCTTTGATGTGCGCAAATTTTTTTTCTTTGCCTTTGGTGCTTGTGGAATATTTCTTCAAAATGAGTCTGATTCATAACCAAAACAAAGTGCTGTTATGATAAATGGTTCTTATGATCTTTGTATTTGTTTTTTAGATACAGAAGAATCCTAAGGGGTAGTAAAGAAATGGAGGCCTATTACAAGAAAAAATGTACAACTCTTTGATCTCTTTTTGTAAGTCCCTAACAGACAGTTCATGTATATTCTATTAGAATAAAATATTTTTTCTACAGAGAAAAGCATACAAACCATTACTATGACACCTATGACTAAATGGGTGTATGGTGTAATCCTTTCTATGATGTAACACCTCTCCTTATGGTCATGTTTAAATCAATCAACAAACATAAAACATATAAACATACACATGAAACTATATAAACCATAAGCATAATAAAATATATAATTACTTTTTTTTCTTTGTTTTGTCAGGTTGAAGCATGCATATAAATATATAAAAATTATGAATCTAAACAGATCTTAATGAAAGTATTTCTCATATATGAATAAATGAATAAACAACAGTAAAATACTTGTCGAATCGATAATTGCTAAAGTTTGAGGATGAAGTTGAAGGTTAGGCTTTCCACTGAATCTGCCACAAGACTATTATTCAAGATTGCCAATCACAAAATGGTACACCAGTTTCCACCCTACCATACCCAAAGGGTACTCTTCTTCCCTTGAGACCCTCGAGCTGCAATGACACTGATGATACTCTGTTATCTAGTGAACCATGATACCAAAATCCATGCTGAGGGGAATCCTACTCCCACTTATATCACAGTGAACCACACCCTCCAACAGTCACAACCCAAGCTACTTCCAAAACCTCTTCGAGAGGAAAAAAGATG
>LPNX010155957.1:38946-149876 GCA_001517045.1 Pseudotsuga menziesii
AAGCATTAATCAACATTTTCACATTGCATATTCATTCTATCATATCAAATCATGATAAAATCATATAACATCTTAACCATCTCAAAATCATAACATAGACATATAACATTTGATCAACATCAATCACAGCATGATCATGTGATCTCTATATCTACATCAACATCATAGCATAATCATTAGTGAAATCATAACATGATCATCATCATAATATAATTATATATAATCATCATCTATAGCACATAGATAGAGACATGCACCATTTTCACACATATTACTGGATCATCTGAAACAAATGTCTTCAGAATGAAGCATTACATAGTCTAAATCTAAGCCACACATAACTGGGTCATCCACAACTGAATGCCCTCAAAGAATATTTCATCATCACATCTAGGGTCTATAATCAAAGTCTATAGTCTATCACAAAAATGGGCACTAAATGGTGGTGCGATGAAATTACTTATTAGCTGACCACTAATTTAAGATTCAATTATTCTTTAGCTGTAATAGAACTTAGCAAAAACACATGATTATGAAGCCCAAATTTAGTGAAGGCAAGCCTTGAAAGATATATTTCTTGTTAATGCAAAGATAATAAAGATTTAGAGCATATAAGGTTCAACTATTGAAATTGTATTAGTCTAATTCTTGTCAACGAGATCACAACGTGGAGATAACATGGAAGAAATATATAAGTTGGTTGGGTTAAACTCAAGGTTTCGTAATTGTTATATATGCACCCAAATACTTATATTAAGATATTGAAGTGCCTCATGTTGCAAATTACATTTCAAAATTCATAATGCTAGTTGGGATTCATAGCTACCCGAAGATCAATAAGAAGCAAATTATTAACAAAAGAAAGAAAGCCATTAATTTGTAATGGTGGAAATGATTGAGAGAGAGAGAGTAATTAACATAATGTTAGAGAGAAATTAGCATAATGTCAATTGGGTTTCATAGCTACCAACACGCCAATAAGAAGCAAATTATTAATAAAGAAAGAAAGGCATTGATTTGTCATGGTGGAAGTGATTGAGAGAGAGAGAGTAATCAACACCATCGCATCCATACACCTTAATTGCTTAGATCATGTTGCAATGTCGATTAGATGACTATCTTTCCTTGTGCTACATGCACCAAAGGTTATTTGAGAAAATTATAGTATAAATATTCTTTGAGAACCTTCAAGGCTACGAACGCCATTAAGAGGTTTGCTCTATGTGTTCCATGTTGATTATCAAAATTTAAGTTGAAAGAATTCAAAGGAATTTTAAGGTAAGGGGCTCACTTTTAGGTTATATTATTCTAGCCACATATTTTAGGAAAATCTAGTGATTTTAATAAATGACCAACAAGAAGATTCCTTTGGTCTTAGAGGAGAAAAATTTGATCATAGCACAAAAATATTCTAATTGAAGGTTGAAAGTTATAGCCATGTAGTGATTAGTTGGAAAAATTAGTGTTGCGCAATCCCAAGTATAGACTTGTGAACCCACATGCAATAAAAAGGTTCCATGAGAAGGGACTTGTAAATGAATGTTACAATAACTAGGACAATGTGACATATTCTTGTAGAAATTAAAGACTTATAGCCCAAAACTTTGTGAAATATTGTAGCCTTGTAAGAAATACTTAAAGGGTAAATAAAACACTCTAGTTGTGCAAGCAAAGATTGTCATTGGCTTGCAAGGAGGAAGCTAGAATGAGTAGTCAATAGACAAAATATCAAAAGAGAAGATAAACAATAATGCATGTATTGTTACTATGGGAGGTTTGTTCGAGCCATTACATATTATGCAATTACAATAAAATTGTGAGAGTTGTTGTTGATTAAGCATAAAGTCTTGAGAATATTTGAAATACCCTAACGTAAACCATTTGTACTTCCAAGTCATATCATCAATGTGTATTTTTTTCTTGTAATGGAACATTATTATTCAACAATTTATTCGTTCTCTCTCTTGTGCTTGTAGATAATTGATTTTAATATAGGGCACTTTTAACACTTGATGTGGTTTTTTGGGCCATTGTGTTTTGTTTGTGATGGCCCCTGTACACCCCATCCACTCCTTGGAAAAATAAGAGCCTATCTATAAATTCGTTTTATCTAATCATAGAAAATGAAATATTTTCACAAATAATTAAATATATAAAAACATAATTAAAAAAATACCTTTAGTTGCATAAAGGAGACAAGCATACTCCCTTTTGCAACTTGATTCCTTTTAGGAATGTAAGTGTTTGTACAAACTTAACCCTAGGCCACATTGTGTTATGTGTTAGTTATTTGGATCAAAGGTGGGATAAGGCAAATCGAGTTCATAGTCCCTTCAAATTGTGGCAAAGTTGGTTAAGGTGGCAACATTGTCATGTTGAAGGGAATTGCAACCAAACTAATTGTACTGGTTAACCATGGAAGGTGTGTTGTGTTGTTATGAATAACATGATTGAGTGGAAGCAATATGAGGGTGTGAAATCATTTGATTAGCTATCGAGTGTGTTGAATACTATGCAATAATTTAATGTGTCACATTCAAAGATGAAAGCCATGAATGATAAATGAGAGAATCATCCAACATATAACAAGATTACACAAGGATTGGATCAACTGTACATCTATTATCGGTACAAAAGAACAACCTGCAATGAATGGATCATATTAGCGATGCAAGAAAAACATTTTGGCTCTACTTGTGAACACAATTCTGGCAGAGCTTGATCTCACTAAGTGATTAGAACAAAATTACATGATCTACAACTTTACAATTTACATATGGGATGTTATACATATTTATAAATTAAAAAAAAACATAAGGTTGCAATTAAAAAGATGACTACATATTCACCTTGCTCTAAAAAAATTCCCTATGAATCTTAGAAATACTTAGTTGTTTTCTAGCATTGGCTTTGTCAACTTTGATCACATTGAATGACAAGTGCATCGAGTGTTTCAATGGTAAGATTTCTTTGACTATGCAAGATAATTTGTCCTCGATGATGTGTGGTGGGATACATGTTGATATGTTGAAGGTGTCACATGAAAAATCTAATGATATTAGATTATGACAGGAAGATCTTGGGACAAAAATGGTTTTCACATAGACTGCACAAGAGAAATAAGAGAAGAATAATTGAAGAACAATATGAGAAATATTCCATTAATGATTATTCACATTATGGGTGAATATATAATACAACCTTGATGAATAATTCGAAAAGCTACATAGGTAGTTGAATCTACCAACCTAGACAGACTCTAGAGCTAACTAGGAGTGGGAAAATCACCATTATAGCTAACTAGTGCAATTGCAGATCACTAAAATAGTTAATAACTAGTTAGAATTAGTTAATTGAAAGGGGCAGGTGAACAAAGGTGCCTATGTTACCATGAATCATGCTAACTTGCACTAGAGACACTAGAAGTGATCTAACTGATGGGGATCAGAGTTTAACTAAGGATAACTGATGACCTACTAGAGTCAACTACTGAACACTATTGGTGTCACTCCGAGTGGGTTCCTATAAAATAGGGATTGATCCCCGAAGCTCCAAAATGAATGCAGATAGGTGCAGTAAGTGGTAGATGCCCACTAGTTATGTCTCCCATGCATTAGTGAAGTGATGATACCTCCTAAGCTACAGAAATTAATCAAATAGACTTTGTGTGGTCAAACGAGACAAAGGGAGGATTAATAATAATGCTAAAAAATGATAAATGTTAAATGACAAGTTGAAGATCAAGGGTAGTTTGTATTTGCATTAAGCACGATGTGGAACAAGGGATTGTCATAGATGGGATTGTGACAAACACTTTTGTGTGGATATGATATTGGTTTGCACTATGAGTTAATAAGTGCTTAATGTGGACCAATATCATGCTAAGGCATGAATCAAGGTCCCCTTGTGTAGGAATGGTTCCAATTGTATTAGGGGTAGAAGAGGATCTTGAAAGTAGTATAATTTGATGTTGAAGTGAAAAAATTAGAGATGTTGTCTACTAAGGAAAATTTTGTTGCACTTGCTTAAGTGTGAAGTACTTGTCTTATATAGGACACTAACTTGTTTTCATAATGCAAAAAAATACAAGGCCATGTCTGATTAACACTAGATTAAGATGATATTCAAACTAGGATATTTGTTTATTAGGAGAGGTTGAAGGGGCCTAAAAACAAAATCAAGTTTTTAAGATACGAGCCTTGCAAAATGTTGGAATAGGTGTATCACAATGCTTATAGAATTTTGTCTATCTCCATACATGTACATTTGCTCAATGAATATGGAGACTCTAAAACTCTAATGAATAATCCATGTTTGATGAGAGAAGAAAGGGTCTAGTCTTGCATTCCATGGAAGACATAACAACATTTTTTCAAGGGGAGTTCACAAAATATACGGTTTTGGAGAAGAATAACAAAACAATTGGAAGGGGTTAGTAAGAACTTTGGTAGGTTGAGTTAAAAGGGAAATTTCTAAGCAAGGTGAACTGATACTCTAGGGAGAAAGCTGAAAATTTTCCCTATGTCCTTTAATAAAATCTTGGAGGCACCAAAATTCTTTCAAAATGGGGAAGTATGATATAAAACAGATGAATGTATAATTGCTCACCCTTTTTGGTAATTTTTGGGTTGAAGAATCAACATTGTGGACTTATCTAGGTTGTTTTCAAGACATCCTACTATCTACTTAGCATGGCCAAAATGGTATCAAAAAAATCCTCTTTGGGGATTGAAAATGCACTTTTGTGGTTAAAAATAAAGTGTCTTTTGTGTAGTGGATGGCCATTGGGTGTAATTAGCAGCCATAAATTAAAAATGTGTTATTGTACCATGAAAACAAAGCCCATATGAGAATTTTATGGCCTTTGAAAGTTGACATATGCTTTGACCACCTCTATACCAAGTGGAAACCACATAACTCCCATGGATCACATATGTGGAGCTAGCCATGTATGTCCAATATACTCCAATGGGTGACACCCTAAACCTAACTTAGTAGTTTGGAATGCAAAAACCCTAACCTTATCCAATAGTTGTGAATGCAAAAAACCATTACCCTAATGGTATGAAGGATTGTTAAAAACTAACTTGGAAAGAAAGAAAGGGGTTTTTATGTATTGATTTATTGTTCCATAGCTCAGTAGAGAAAATGAATGAAATATTGTAGAAAATAAAAGGAAGTAGATGATCCTATACTAGCCTATTTAAGGAGCATTGTCCATATACTCCATAGTGACTAATTATATTTCTTTATATTTTTCACTATAAATATGATAATAAAATAACAAGGCACAATGTTTATTTATTGCTAGATTTTTCACCCATCCTAGTTTCTCAAGGGTACATTTGTGCTCAATGTGTAATGGTCTGCTCTTTATACTATTGTAGTTTTGTTTTTGTTCTCTCACTGACTTGTTTATATTGAAATGGGGATGCTTCTAATATTAAAACCTCAATCATAAGGACTCATTGCACAATAGAGTATAATCTAATTGTATTTGAAGTAACATATTTAGAGCTATTGTGACGTGTTTCTTGTGGAATATCCACGACAATTTATATGTTATATGGCACTAGAGTGGTTTCCTTTGGAATAGTTGTAGGATCAATAGAATAGAATACGCAATATAAGGAAATCAACCTCAAACCTTAGCCATGGTGGATGAGTACATTAGTATCCTAAAATATGAGTCGAATGATAGATTTGTAAGATTGGACATCTCTAGTAGTATGGAAATATTAATGCCAACTAGAGAGCAAGTTTGAACCCTTTGTGGAGCACGCCGATTCACATGAGGATGCTAGATCTAATGACAAACTTGAAGATACATAATAGCGAAATAAATATAGATAAAAAGAAATTCCAAGCTCCAATAATACATCTTGCTATAATTTGTTCAAAGTGGAATCCAAAGAGACATAAATACCTATCAATTTGAGATCAATGTTGTGGAATTGAATCATTTGATGGAACAATTAAAAGTCTATTTTAGTGTGCATAACCTAGGATAAGAGATGAATCTCTGATTTGACCCATTAAATCTAGAGGGTCATGCCCAAACTTTGTGGGAAAGCTATAAGGAGACACATACATCAAAGGCTCGTCTGTTGGTGACTAAGTGTTAGGTGTATAATGATCTCATAAATTCCCAATATTATCCTATTGGGTATGAATAGGAATAGAGGATTCATTGGCACTAATACTAATAGAATAGACATAAACATTTATAAGAGAGGAATATAGAGTAGAGAAAAACAAATGTGGTCGACGTAGTTATTTAAGAAGGTGAGTGATTTTCTTTAAGACTAAGACCATTGATGAATCCTATGTGCAAACACAATATCTAGACATGGGTAAGAATAAAGGATAACATAATGGAAATGAATCAACAAGGAATTTCAATATAAGGAAATGAGATTATTTGCATTACACCTCAATCAAAGGATCTAAGCAACCATTTTGACTACCATAACATAGATGGACACACCAAAGATAAATATTATAAGCTACATACTACATTGAATCCAAGGGATTGCAAAATGAGCAACCCAAGAAGAAGAACAATATACACATAGATTCAAGGAGCCAAATTGAGAGAAATGTAGATCATGTATAATATAGTGTAGAATGAGGTAAACATAAACAACCTCCATTAGAGTGAAGATAAGGAAATTTCCAAACTCTTCCATATCAAATTGTAGGGAAACAAGACACAATATAATGCTATATTTGACTTTGGTTCATATGCCAAACCATATAGAAGAAATTTGGTAAGTAAGCTTGGATTGGAAGTGCATGACAATCCTCACCCATGTCCATTGGGATGGTAAATAAGGATGTATCAATAAGAGTTACTAAGCAATGTAAGATCATATTTTTCATTAGTGCAAGCTACATTGATAAAGCAAAGGTAGATGTAGTGCCACTTGATGTGTGTAGTGGAGTGTTTGGAATCCCTTCCATGTGCATGAGGGTGGTATGCTCACGAGGAGATTAAAACAAAATTTTCTGGTAAAGGATGGAAAGTACTTCTTCATCAATGCACACAAAGGTAAATTTAATATCACCCTTGTAAGTTCCAACCAAACCAAGAAATTCATTAGCTCAACTAGGAAGTATGCATCACTTTTTTTGAAGAAAGAATAAACAAGGAAATGGTTGAGTAGAATAGAAGGAATTTTAGAGGGATGTACAACTTAGAAAAAAATTGAATTGGAGAAGCATTTGTAGGCATACAAAGAATTGTTCCACAATACCAAAGGTATGCTTCTTAAGAGAGGAGAGAAGTGGTGGAGGAGATATAAGCTTTCTCTAACTCTCCATTGTCAAACGTATGATTTTATATGCAATCTATTGTAGAAGAAGTTGCAAAAATGGTTGGAGAAAGGAATCATATGCCCAAATATCTCACCTTTTGGATGACCTATAATCATATTAGCCAAGTAGGATGTGACTTGGAGAGTGTGCATGAAATACAAAGATATCAACAAGATGACCTTAAGGATTAGTATCCATTTCATAGGATTGATTACTTGTCAAACATGTACCACCTAATCCTGAAATTTGAATGTTACAAAGTCCCTCAACCATGTGCATCCCTAATGGAATTTAAAAAGGTTTCCCATTTTCACTACAACAACTCTTTCTCTCAATTTTGGCTAGTTATTTTCTAGTACAAAGAGGAAACACTAAAGGAGATTGTTTTATAATATTTTATAATGAAAGGGATGGTGGGTTTTACCAAGATCAATCTATATCCAATTGAGTGATATAGTTTGTTTGTGCCAGAATTTGTTCTTAGACTACAAAATAACAATCCAACATAATCTCAAAAAATCACAATAAATTAAATTAGGGTTTTATAGAGTTTTGGTTGAACAGTTTGAAGACAAGAGGGAAAACATTCATAAGACCAAAGAAAACACTAAATCATGAGCATTTAAATGACTGAGATGCATAACATATAAACCATAATCCAACAGAGTAAACACAATACTGAATTTCACCCACAGTTAGCAAGCATTTCAAGCATAAAAACATTAAATAGGAAATGAATACACCAACTGAGTAATTAACACAAATTAGAAATGAAACCAGTCAATAATCTGAAGGGCATATAGTGCATATATTTCATAGTTCAGTCATAAAAAAAAATAAGAGTCTTTTACTTAGCTCATAAACAAAGCCTGATAGCCTCCCCTTGCCATCTAAAAAATCGAACCATTTGTCTTCTTTCAGACTTACATTTATCCCATTCCTTCAAAATCAGTTGAATAACTGAACCCTAACTACTTTAGGTTATCTATTGAATAGTTACATCTAAACTATCATTATACAAAAATAAAATGACTTTCCAAACTTAACTAATAACTGACTTCCTTAACTAACTTTACAAATCTTTAGTTGCTTCAACTAGTAAATCAATCCCCTTAGTAAGGCCTGAGTTTTCCTTTTAGCTTTCAAGTGATTTGCCTCCAAGTCTGCAACCCTCCTTGTTAGCTCCTCGTTCTGTTGAGTCAGCTCCTAGATAGTCTGCTTTAGCTGTGTGAATTGATTCTCTGTTTGACTTTTCCTTTTAAGAGCTTCCCTTGAAACTACAATTAATTTTTTGGTAATGACTGTTAACCTCTTCCAACATCTTCAGAACCTTTCCTTTATGAGTTATTGGGGAAAATTCAAAAACCTTCATTATTTTCTTTCTGGACACTGCTTCTTCATCACAATGAGTGTGAATTTCTTGCTTAGCACAAACCCTACCTTCATTAATAACAGGAACTCTATCCTCATCAGACAAGTATTGTTCATCCTCTTCTGACAGTACTGTAATGGGGCTTTGCTTCTGCTCCTTAATATCTTCTTTTACATCTTGAACTTGTTTTGCAGGTAAAACCTCTTCAACTGGCTCAAATTCCTTCATCTCTGACTGTCTTTTAAGCTGTTACAACAACTAATCCAGCTGCTGGAATCCTATTCTTCTGTTTGTCAGCTGTCGAACTGCATGCATCCAATCTTCTCTGACCATTTTGAGCACTCGAGACAAATGCTGCTGAAATCCCTAACTTTCGCTCTAATTCAAAATTTCGCTTTCCAAGAACTAATTTTCCGCCACGATCTCCACCTTCTCTTCGTGCACTTCAGGAAAGATGTGATTTGAAATGCCTTTGTTTCATTATGATCTGCCATCATTATTTCATCAGTTCTGCAAGAAACCTCCATGATTATATTCCACTTGTCAAAGTGATTAACATTTGAATGTTCCCATGGTAACAACGTCTCCCATCACTAACAATTAATCCTTCTCAGCATTGGCGATCGAAGGTTCAAGACTGAACGAATCAACACTTCCCATTTCTAACCTGTCGGCAATCGGAAGTAGAAATATAGAATGCACCAGAACCCCACGCCACTATGCTGCCGCAACGTCGGCGTTTTAGACCATCAGCTTTCTGCAACATTGAAAAATGATTTTAAACTTGCGTGACACTTTATACCATTGGCTTCGTGATCGGACATCGGAAGCTGTATCAACTACCTCGTCGGCGCTTTCAACCACTAAGCTGCCACAGTCGGAAACTTTATCAACTGTCTCATCGATGCCTTTAACCATTTTGCTGCCACAGTGTCGGCACTTTAAACCATTGTGCTACCGGCGCATTAGACCATTGAACCTCCACAACGTTGAAAGATAATTTTAAATTTGCGCGACACTTTAGACCATTGGCTTCGCGTTCAATGATCAGAAGCGTTATGAACTATCTCATCGGTGCCTCAAAGAACTATGCCTCCGCAATATTGAAAAAGGATTTTTAACTTTGCGCGAATTTCTTGTAGCGGCTTTGTGTAACTTTTTCTGGCTTGCGCTAGAAGAAAATTCAGGTTAATGATTTTCAAAAATTATGCTAATGATAAGGGTTTAAACTTGATTTAGGAGTCTCTATTAAACTTTTATGCTATTTTTCAGACTTTTTAATCCATATAAGCCTTATATAAGCCCTTTGATTATGAAATCAAACCAAAACTTGTAAAAATAAACTAAGAAATCAAATAACATAAAAGATAAAGGGAAAAAATCAAACTATGTCAATCGACAAAATTTTCTAAGAATAAAAACCAAGCTTCAAAACATAAATAAAAGCATTAAAAGATAGAAAACAAAAACATGACCTAACATCTGGCTCTTGGTGCGGGATAAAGTCCTCCCTGTGAGGCTTCAAGAACCTATAGACCAGTGCCTTCTATGCTTCTACTTACTAGTCTACAAAATTTCCATTGGGTTATGGAGTCCTTACTCTGTTATTCACACCAGTATATACAATGAAAGTCCAGTATCCATCTTCAAAAACTGTAAAAATGCTTGAGGGATCGTCCATTAACTGGATTAGACAACTCCTCACCTTCCAATGTCTATAGAACAAAGGTATTATTTTCCAAAAACTTCGATACTAGGAAAGGACCAAACCAAAGGTTATCAAACTTGCCATGCTTTCCTTTTTGCTCCTTCCTAGCATCCCATCTCAAAACCATATCACCCATTGAAAAAGTATTATCTTTGATTTTCCTATCAAATCTTTCTTTGATCTTCAACCTGTATAACTAAGCCTTTTCTTCCACTTTTTCTCGTTTCTGCTGTAGCTCTGTCATAGCATAAATTCTTCTTTTCATATCATCAGGTTCTTCCTGACAATCTTGAAAATATTTCATCATTGGGTTTCCCAACTGAACAGGAAAAACTACATCTGTACCATATACTAATTGGAAAGGAGAGGTTCCAATTGCTTGCTTAATTGTTATTCTGTCTGCCCATAATGCATACTTTAGCATAGAATCCCATGATCTTTTATTATGCTTCAGCAACTTCCTGATACTCTGAGTGATATTTTTATTAGATGACTTAGCTAACCCATTCCCCTGAGGATAATACGAAGTTGAGTGTTTCAATATGATACCATTCTTTTCACAAAATGCCCCCATAGCCCTAGATTTAAAGGCTTTAGCATTATCAGTCAATATTTTATGTGGACATCCAAATATACTAAGAATATTTTCTTTAATAAAATCTATGATCACCTTATATGTGGCATTCCTTTTGGGAATAGCTTCTACCCACTTAGTAAAGAAATCTGTTGCAGTCAAAATCCACTTATGCTGCCTTGAGGAAGATGGATTTATCTCTCCTATGAAGTCCAAACCCCACTGTTGAAAAGGGGCATTTACTGCAATTGGTTTTAAAGGTAATGACAACAACTTTTGTTTACCAGCAAATTTCTGACAAGGGATACATGCTCTTACCTGCTGATATACATCTGAAAATAAAGAGGGCCAATAGTATCCAGCTCTTAGAATTTTATATGCTGTTGCCTTCTAATACTTATGACCTCCACAAGCACCTTCATGAGATTCAGAAATTACTCCTTTGATTTCATGTTTATCTAAGCATCTGAGTAGGATACCCCCTGGATCTTTCCAAAACAACTATTGTTCTACCAAACAATATTTAGTGGTTTTCAACTTCAAAGACCTAGCAGCTTTTTTGTCTAAGTGATCTGGACATTGCAGATACAAAAGAAAGTATACACTGTCTGCATACCATGTAGATGCTGAATAGTGATCCATAATCTTCTCTTTCTCCAGCTCTGCTTGACTTTCTTCCTATATTGGCTGTTCTGCCATCAGATGTAGCCCTAAAGCTTGACAATTTGAATCAGCTAGCAGTTTAGCTAGACCTTGTCCCTTTACTAGCTTTGTAGGTCTGATATCCACATCATATTCCATGATTTTGGCAATCCACTTTCCTCTTTTTCCCTCACTGTCAGGCTGAGTCAAAACATCTTTTATGGCAGCATTAGGCACGTAAGCAATAACTTTGGAATGCAAAACATAAATTCTGAAGAATTTCAAAGCTTTTACCAAAGAATAAGCCTGTTTCTCTAAAATGTTGTATTTTAGCTCCGAATCTCTAAGAGTTTTGCTGAAAAATACAATAGGCTGTTCAAGACCATCCTTATTCTTCTGTAATAAAACAACCACCAATGTATCTTCAGATGAAAAAGAAAAGGTTAGAAATTCCTTTGTAAAATCTAGACTTACTAGTACTGGAGCTTCAGTAAGAGCCATCTTAATTTTTTCGAATGAATTCTTTGCTTCTGCAGTCCACTTGATTCTTGATCCTTCTTTAGCATGGTTGTAATCTATTTGATAGTCTCAACAAAATTTGGTATAAACCAACGCAGAAAATTGATTTTACCAATGAAAGATTGTACATATTTCTTACTCCTTAGCAAACTTATTTTCAGTATTGCTTTCACCCTCTCCGGATCAATCCTTATGCCATCAGCTGAAACTAAATGACCCAATAATTTACCTTCTTGTACAACAAAATGTGATTTCTTTGGATTAAGAGATAAACCATATTTTCTGCATTTCAGAAAAGTTTGTTTCAAGTGTTTTATATGTTCATCATCTGATTGTGAAAAAACTGTAATATCATCTAAGTAAATCACTACAAACTTGTCTCTTTCCCCCAAAAAGGCTATGTCCATAGCTCTTTGAAAAGTTGCTCCAGCATTCATTAATCCAAAAGGCATTTTATCATACATGAAAGTTCCCCAAGGAGCAGTAAAAGCTATTTTTTCTTTATCATCGGGATGCATGGCAATTTGATTATATCCTGAAAAACCATCAACCATAGAAATTCTTTGTGCCCCAACCACCTTCTGCAATATTTGTTCTATTTTTGGCAAAGAGTAATTATCCTTCAATGAAGACACACAGTCTGATTTCTCCATTCTTTTTCCTGACAGGAACTAAATTGGAAACCAATGAAGAATACCTGAGAGGAACAATTATCTTGGCATCTAATAACTTTTTCACCTCTTTTTCAATAACATGAAACAAAGCTGGATTTATCCTCCTTAATTTCTGTCTGAAAGGTTTAACATTCGGTTTTAAAGGCACTTTATGCTGTATAATTCCAGTATCATATGTTTTCAAATCTTCATACGACCAAGCAAAAACATCAATATACTCTTTTAACAACTTAATGTACCTGTTCCTCTGTTATCCTGTGAGTGCTTTTGAAATCTTCACCATTCTAGGATGTTCAGGAGTGCCAATATTATAGTCCACCACATTTTCTTCTAAAGACTATACAAAAGGTTTTAAAGGTGTATTATCTTTTGAAAATATTCTCTCTAATGGCACCAAATTTTTAGGAATGAAATTACTTTTAAGTTTAATAATCTTGTGGCCAACAATCTCATTTTCTGCAATATCTTCAAAATCTTCAACCTCATCATCTTCTTCTTGTTCAATTAGGGAATTGGAAAACTCACCTGTCAGCTCTAAAAACCTTTTTATTTCAATGTCATCTTCAAAAACTTTCCACTGCTTTACATTATCAGGCACAGAGGGTCTGTACCAAACCTCAATAGGATGCTTTAGCCACGCTTTAGTTGTGTTGTTTTGGGAATTCTAAAATGTGTAGCTGCTAGGGCCAAAGAATCAGCAGTTTGGTTATGGTCCCTAGGAATATAATTAATGTTAAAAGCCACAAAATAATTGTCTATCATATCCCATATTTCATTACGATACACTTTCCGCAAATATTGTTTCACTTGATAGTTGTTCCTCACCTGCTGAACAACCAACTCGGAGTTGGCATATACAGAAAATCTGCTAAATACCAAGATATTTTGCAGCTTTCAAACCTAACAACAAAGCTTCATATTCTACAGTGTTATTGGTGGTAACAAATTCCAATTTATACATTAACCTTATTGTTTCACCACCAGGAGATATTAGAAGAATCCCTGCTCCAGCACCTTCCTTACAAGATGATCCATCAAAGTATAATTGCCAAAGTTCATCTTCTTGTTCTCTTGTGCATTTTACTGGCTTTTCTTTTTCAACCTGTAACAAACCAGCAATATTATTATCATCACTAAAATGCAACATACAAGTACCCAAATCCTTGTCAATAGCATACAAGGGATGATTTGTAGGGTTCTTGTCATCTGTCACAATATAGGCAAATTGTAACTCTCTGTATAACCTTCTATTTTCTCCTCCAAATACAGGAACGGTGGCATATGTTAAATCCATTTTTAGAGTCCCACCAAGCTTCTTTTCCCAAGATCTAGAGAGGATCAGTCCAAATTTAGGTGCAATGTCAGCTACTACCACATCCATAATCACACTCTTCATTGGTAGCTGAGCCAAACTGACAACCATATCTTTAATCACTCCTAAACATTTTACAGCTCGTGAATCAAAAGCATACAAATCATGATAGCGTTTTGTTATACTCAAACCTAGAGCCTCCATGACAACCTTTGGCATTAGGTTGTGTGATGCTCCTAAATCCAAAAGACAGTTATGTATCATTTGTTCATGAATAGTAAGTGTGATATAAAAAGGAGGTGATGCTCCTGCTTCATTTTCAATTTTTTCTGCCAGAGCTGATCCAATAAAGATTTTAGGTCTTTCTTCTTGTAGATTCACTGTATCATATAGGGGCTGACTGCTTGCTAAACCAATCATTTTCAGAACTGAATTTTTGTAAGAAGGATTCTTCATTAACTCAGTAAAAGGCATAGGGATCTTGATTTTGCCTAATTCATTTTCCAGGTTAAAATTATGTACAGTTTTATTTATCTCTTTAACTTCCACATTCTTCTTTTGTTTATCCTGAGTTTGTTTTTTCTCTAACACAGGATTAGACTACTGTTTAGGAGGTACAACTACCTTTTTCTTTGGATTCTGAACTACTTGTTTTGGACCTGACCTCAAATTTAAAGTTTTCTTTGGCTCAGTTTGATATGTATCAGTAGTTACATCAGTCACTTCAAGATTTAAATCATTTTCTGTTTCAAACATATCAACATCATAATATTTTGAGTTTAAAAACTCTTCTTCAGTAACAAAACCCTCAATTAACTGCTCTCCAAAATAATTCATATCCTGGTCTGTATCCTCTAAGAACACTTCCTCTTCAATTTCTTCTTCATCAACAACATTATTCTGAAGTGGGGGTGGTACTCTTTGATCCTCAATTTCTCTCCTTTCTCGTTGTATATCATTGTTTCTTCTTTCTCTAAGTATGAAACGAGGTGCAAACTGTCTTCTGAATTGGTTTTGATTATTAGGGTTTCTCTCACCTTCTTGAACAGGTTTGTTTGAATTCTTCTTTAGTTCCAACTTGTTTAATTTTGCAGTCAATATCTTAACTAGCTTGGCCATATCATCAATTTTACTTTCTGCAGAGTGGGATGTTGAAACCCCTGGAGCTACCTCTTTCTTACCCTTCCTGTCGTATATCTGCTGAGCTGTAGTTCCCTTCAATCGCTTAGAGGCTAATATATTAGACTCCACTTCTAATGTTGCATCTTGCATGTTCAGTAAAGTAACAGCTCTTCTTTCTCTTAGAAGTAGGGAAAATTCATGATCAAAAGCATTGGCATATGTGAGTTTTGTAGATGTTTCCGAAGGTTTTATCTCTGCAGGAATTTTTCCATACATTTTATTGAATCTCTTTGAAAAATCAGCTATGGTTTCATCCTTCTTTCTCCTAAGGGCTCCAAAATTAGTGATGTAATATGTATGATCCTTGGTATCACCCCATTGTCTCATGAAAAGGTCCTAAAGCTCTTCGATGATAGTGATAGAATTTGCAGGCAACTCCCTGAACCATTTTCTGACATCTCCATCAAGACTTTGTACAAACATCCTCATCCATACATCCTTGGCCTCAATATTCTGATTGTCAGCATAGCTGAGAAAAGCTTCCCAATGCTCGTCAGCTGTGGTTTCACCTTGTCCATTAAACCTTGGCAGGTATTTCTGGTAATCACCTCCAGGAAGTGCATTCAAAGGCTGAGGAAAAACTAAAGGTGCATACATAGCTGCAACCATTCGGTCCATCATATCTAACGGCTGATTTTGGGCTGCCATCTTTAAGTTGACTGGTTTTGGTGATGGAAAGACTTGACTGGAACTTGGATGAAATGGAGTTTTACCAACTTTGAGGTGAAATAAAGGGATTCTACTAGGGGATATACCCTTTTCTTTCTTGAAGGATTGAGGATCAATGAAAACTTGAAAATTACTGACAGGAATTGTAGGCTTCAACCAAGATGATTCTTGTTCTTCTCCCTTCAGAACAGAAAAAAGGTAATGAAATATCTAACTGATCAGGGTTACATAGGGCTGGTGATGACTGAGACCTTCTGATCTTCCTAGCTGTTTTCAATATCTGTTCTGGGTCTGAAACACCCAGCTGTAAAGGTGAACTAGGTCTGTTTCTTGTTCCAACTCCCTTAGTAGCCACTGTGAAAAACTGGTGAAAAGTAGTCTTCTAAATTTGCTGGTTTAAGTTCACCTCCCAAAACCAGTGAAATGATAAGTATCCCAGGGAAAAATAGGTTTTCAACTTCGTCCACGGAAATGGTGCCAAAGATGTTTGTGCCAGAATTTGTTCTCAGACTATAGAAGAACAAGTGAACACAATCTCAAAAAATCACAATAAATTAAAATAGGGTTTTATAGAGTTTTGATTGAACAGTTTGAAGACAAGAGGGAAAACATTCATAATACCAAAGCAAACACTAAATCATGAGCATTTAAATGACTGAGATGCATAACATATAAACCATAATCCAACAGAGTAAACACAATACTGAATTTCACCCATAGTTAGCAAGCATTTCAAGCATAAAAACATTAAACAGGAAATGAATATACCAACTGAGTAATTAACACAAATTAGAAATGAAACCAATCAATAATCTGAAGGGCATATAGTACATATATTTCATAGTTCAGTCATCAAAAACACATAATAGTATTTTACTTAGCTCATAAACAAAGCCTGATAGCCCCCCCTTGCCAGCCAAAAAATTGAACCATTTGTCTTCTTTCAGACTTACATTTATCCTATTCCTTCAAAATTAGTTGAATAACTGAACCCTAACTGCTTTAGGTTATCTATTGAATAGTTCCATTTAAACTATCATTATACAAAAATAAAATGACTTTCCAAACTTAACTAATAACTGACTTCCTTAACTTCCTTTACAAATCTTTAGTTGCTTCAACTAGTAAAGCAATCCCCTCAAAGGCCTGAGTTTTCCTTTTAGCTTTCAAGTGATCTGCCTCCAAGTTTGCAACCCTCCTTGTTAGCTCCTTGTTCTGCTGAGTCATCTCCTGGATAGTTTGCTTTAGCTGTGTGAACTGATTCTTTGTTTGCCTTTTCCTTTTAAGAGCTTCCCTTGAAACTGCAATTAATTTTTTGGTAATGACTGTTAACCTCTTCCAACATCTTCGGAACCTTTCCATGATGAGTTATTGGGGCAAATTCAAAAACCTTCATTATTTTCTTTCCGGACACTGCTTCTTCATCACAATGAGTGTGAGTTTTTTGCTTAGCACAAATCCTAGCTTCATTAATAACAAGAACTCTATCCTCATGAGACAAGTATTTTTCATCCTCTTCTGACAATACTGTAATGGGGCTTTGCTTCTGCTCCTTAATATCTTCTTTTACATCTTGAACTTGTTTTGCAGGTAAAACCTCTTCAACTGGCTCAAATTCCTTCATCTCTGACTGTCTTTTAAGCTGTTACAACAACTAATCCAGCTGCTGGAATCCTATTCTTCTGTCTGTCAGCTGTCGAACTGCATGCATCCAATATTCTCTGACCGTTTTGAGCACTCCAGACAAATGCTGCTGAAAGCCCTAACTTTTGATCTAATTCAAAATTCCGCTTTCCAAGAACTAATTTTCCACCACGATCTCCACCTTCTCTTCGTGCACTTCAGGAAAGACGTGATTTGAAATGCCTTTGTTTCATTATGATTTGCCATCATTATTTCATCAGTTCTCCAAGAAACCTCCATGATTATATTCCACTTGTCAAAGTGATTAACATTTGAATGTTCCCGCAGTGACAGCGTCTCCCATCACTAACAATTAATCCTTCTCAGCATCGACGATCGGAGGTTCAAGACTGAATGAATCAACACTTTCCATTTCTAACCTGTCGCCAATCGAAAGCATAAATCTATAATGCACCAGAACCCCACGCCACTATGCTTCCGCAACGTCGACGTTTTAGACCATTAGCTTTCCGCAACGTTGAAAAATGATTTTAAACTTGTGCGGCACTTTGGACCATTGGCTTCACGATCAAACATCGGAAGCTGTATCAACTACCTCGTCGGCACTTTCAACCACTAAGCTGCCGTAGTCGGAAACTTTATCAACTGTCTCGTCGACGCCTTAAACCATTTTGCTGCCGCAGTATCGGCACTTTAAACCATTGTGCTGCCAGCGCATTAGACCATTGAACCTCCATAACGTTGAAAGATGATTTTAAATTTGCGCGACACTTTAGACCATTGGCTTCGCGATCGACCATCGGAAGTGTTATGAACTATCTCATCGGCGCCTCAAAGAACTATGCCTCCACAACATTGAAAGAGGATTTTTAACTTTGTGCAACTTTCTTGTAGCGGCTCTGTGTAACTTTATTTTGGCTTGCACTACAATAAAATTCAAGTTAATGATTTTCAAAAATTATGCTAATGATAAGGGTTTAAACTTGATTTAGGAGTCTCAATTAAACTTTTATGCTATTTTTCAGACTTTTTAATCCATATAAGCCTTATATAAGCCCTTTGATCATGAAATCAAACCAAAAGTTGTAAAAATAAACTAAGAAATCAAATAACATAAAAGCTAAAGGGAAAAAATCAAACTATGTCAATCAACAAAATTTTCTAAGAATAAAAACCAAGCTTCAAAACATAAATAAAAGCATTAAAAGATAGAAAACAAAAACATGACCTAACAGAGTTAATATCAAAGAAAAAGAGGGTTTGAATATCACATAGAGGACATAATTAATCCATTCTTTGATGCCTTAAAATTAGTCCAAAACATATTTTCAGATTATACAGGAATAAAGTGAGTTCTCGTAAACAGTATGTGCTTTTAGAACTATGAAAATACAATGGAGTAATAACATGCAAACTTGAATAATATAGGAATAACAACAATGCATAATCATCTATGAAGCAAACAAAGTAGGTCAACCTTCTTATTGAATAAACAACCAAGAATACATCATTTCTTCAAATATGATTTAACAACAAGATCATCAGGACTGAATATGTTACACCTAACCTTCCTTCTTAGCTAAGAAATCCCTAAAATGGAGTGAAACAACCCTAATTAAAAAATTACACACCAAAATGCTTCAATAATTCAATGTTACATCAAGTATCAGGGGGGGTTTTGCAATCTCAACCCTAATCTCTTCTTTTGTGACGAAATTTCCCTCTCTTAGTATTATTTCAAGAAAAAATACATCACAATTCTTGCAAAAAAATCTAATCATCCATGCAAAAAATATAGAGATAAGAAAACCTCACATTGAACTTGTCCTTCTTCAAATCCTCATATTCAAATAATTACTTGGAAGGGACTTCCCAATATTCAAACCATGCATTTAGAAAAGAGAGCTAGAAAACTTAGAAGTAAGGAACTTCTATTATAGTAGCTTTTATGGTTTGATTTAGTAAAAAAATTGACATGTTTCATATTCTCCTTTAAAGTAGCTCCTCCAAATATGTGAATCATATCTCAAAAAATATTTAATGCCCCTGAGCATGATTTAGGTGCTTGCGTCCCTTCTTGAGATGGTAGTTATATGATCAAGCAACCAAATATAATTCTTTTTCATCCTATGAGTGGAATTATACTCAATACGTTACCTTATTTGACCATACAAGTGATTTTACCACCACATGACATCATCCAAGACAATGTGTTCCTCCTCTAGCCCCTTTACTTGCCACATGTCATACTTCAGGGCTCCTCTAATGTGGGGTGTTTTATCCTTTTTTCCTTTGAGTGCATAAAATGGTTCTATGATCCACTTGTCATCCTCATAAGCAAATTCCATTCCTTTGTGGGTTTGATAATGCCAATCATGACACATGATATCTCCTCACATAAATAGTTTTCCTCCATGTTGTAGTCAAGCGGATTGCAGACTTACCGGTGATACATATTATAGATTATACAAGCAATGATATGTACAAGAGAAAAGTAATGGTAGATAGAACAACAAGTATTTCTATACTTCAAGAAGACACATATAGGGTTTATTACATAGATAAAACTGATTCTATATCCATCTCTCCAGCCTATCTATATGATTTACAAGAGGTTACATTGAGTTCACCCTTCAAAATCATTCATGTTCCAAACAAGGAATGATGGAAACCCCATCATTTATTCACTTACTTATTATTTTGTCCCTGAAGTGCAGGGTTTTCATTCAAAGCAAAGGAATAAGGTTTGATATATGCATCTGATGGTTCCATTGGATCTTTTTATTTCACCTAATTTATGTCTTATTTCCCAGTTAATGACTCAATAGATTCTAATTCATCCAAAATTTATATTTTTCTATTGTCGTAGTGACGCAACTAAAATGACCAAATAAATAACCAATTGTTATGTGGTCATTTTTAGTTTAGTTCTTATCCCATGACGAAATTGGTCATTTATCTTGGTCATTTTTAGTTAGCTCACTTAAAATTTCTCAATTTTGGTCATTTATCCCTTGAAAAAATGATGGTGACCAATTTTTTTGGTCACCTGGTCACTTATCTCTCATTTTGTACTAGTGACAACTACTCGTCGGTTCAAACACGATTCAACTAACCAACATGACATGTGAATTCAAAGTAACCTATTGATATAATTTACAAGTAGTCGGCTAGAGGACCTAGTTAGCTAACCGACTTAGGCTCCTCCAACATATCCCGCACCTCAAAATATTTCTTCGTCTCGAAGAAATGAGGAGATGAAACTGTGTTGTCTGAGTAACTAAAAAAATGATGTTATTACCAGCCTAGATCCAAATCCTAGGCTCTATCAAGCGCTGAGAGGGATCAAATCTCCCAAGGTGCAAACCTCTCCTTGAAAACTCCTTGCGTGCAATACCTAAGAAGAGGTTTGCACCTCGGGAGATTTGATCCCTCTCGACGCTTGATAGAGCCTAGGATTTGGATCTAGGTTGGTTCCAGTCATGGGAAGTGACACAAAACTCGAGCTTGATCAGCATTGAAAAGAACAGGTTAAGTTGAAAACACATTGAGACAATTATGTGGATTATCATAATCTAATTAATAAGTATTTTTAACATATTTAGAGAGAAATAAAATTCTTTACTAATGAGTCATTTCCCTTAACTAAACTTAATTTCAACTATACATATCAACTCTTACAATTATTTGCAGTTTCTTCCTGGGCAATTGCATTTTTTCTAAAACTCCAATGTTCAGAGTTTAGTTTCAAGTTTGAATGGTTGTAAGGCTGTACTTATTTTCCTTTCAATTTCTTTGTTCATATAAAAGGTTTGGTCTTTTAGGTTTCCATGCAATATTTATATCAATGCACTCACCCATCTCTCTCTCTTTATATTTAGTATGTTTATCTTCGTAGTTTGATGAGTCTATTGTTGATATGGACTCAATGTCCATAACATGATTATTGCAACAAGCATATTGTTTAGGTATATGACTAGATGAGGGATAAAAGATAATTTGAAATGCAAATTAAGATATAGGTGGATCGGAATATTAATATTGTAGGTGTTCAGATTTGCATTTTAACGGTTTTTTATTTATTTAAATGCTAGTAATCCGGAGAAATGAGATAATTTGAAGGTTTTGGCAACAAAAAAAATAACAAGGATTTTATGACCTAATATGTAGCACACCTTGTAAATAAGGATCTATTTATCCAGTAATAGTATCTTGAGATTTACACTTAGTTTAGGGTTTTCCCTTTTACCCCACAATCACTCTTCTTTTGTTTTTCTTAGAAGAGGCACATTCTAAATTACTGTACATTTTTTACATTTCCACTAAAAAATATTTACAGTTAGAAATTTGATCTATTTCCACAATTAGTAGTTTTTTTAAAGATAGATCTATGCTAGTAAAAGACATTTGTAAATTCTGAACTTGGGATTTTGTTGCCATCTACAATTTCCAAAACTAAGGAAATAATCTTTTTAGAAATTTTAAAGTATAAAAATGAATTCAAAATTTGAAAATATCACTATTATTTTTTGCCGACATGTTACAAACGTTACTAATGTTACATCACGTTACAAGATCTCCCCCATACTGGGCTGTAGAGCGCCTCTCAATGCAATTATGGACTGTTGATATTGGTAGATTTATGTTGTTGGACACACACTTCGACAATGGCTTCCATGGATATTGATAATTGGTGCTAAAATTCTTTCCATGTGTGAAGTGCATTTTGGATGTCAATTGTGAGAGTGGTGAGGCTCGACAAGTTCTCTATCTTTGCGTGCATATCTAGGTCCATGATATTGATCATGTGTGGTCCTAGCAATTGTGTTTTTTCATTGGCAACAGAAAGTAGTCATTGGAGTTGCGACCCTATCTTGTCGACATTTGACATACTAAGTCGAGCTTGGATGATCCACTGATGTTCTTGTTTTCCCAATTTTTTTAGCTTATTGATTTCCAACACAAGTTGATCATAAATGGCCTGGGCAACTGACATTGTTGTAGTGAACTGATGAGTTCATGTGCCTTCTGCATTTCTTCAAATACATGGTTGTAGTAGGTGTAACAATTCCGCAAAACTTATGTAGTGACAACATATTTTGAAGCATATTGTACTAACATGTTGTGTGCTGTTGTAAATTTCGTATATTGATATCTCAATTAAAAAAACGGTTTCCTCAACCCGATCTTGTCACTTCTTGTTCAACTGTTCCTAGAGGGTCGACACAACACTTTCAAATATAAGATAGGATTTGTCAAGAGGTTTGTCGGAGTCGATCCTCGACAAAAGTGTGATAATTTGTTGTGCTAAACTCTCACACTTAGCCAAATATGTGGAATGATCTGCTTTTAATTGTTCAATGTGCTCTTTGGCCTCCACTCTTCCATGCTTGTATTCATGATCAATTGAATCTGTAAGCAGGTCTAATTCTTCTTCTTTTGATTTTCGCGGGTGAAATGTGGCCACTGGACCAAATTGATCTATATCTACCAAAAGGTGTGGTTGTTGTTGTAGTTTTTGTAGGCATTGCTACTGTTTCTATTGCTCTTTCTCTTGTTTCTCTATTTCCTTTCTTTGATTTCTTTTTATTCTTTCTTGCTCTTTATTTTTTTTCTCGGTCTTTGTCTATTTTTTTGTTGTGTTCGGTATCTCTGTTGCTGCTTTTTTACTATGTTTGGTAGCTGGAGTTGTATCAGTAGGGTTAAGTAGAATTACGCTGGTACTATCAGGATGAATTGGGATATCAACTGAATTGTCTTTGGTTGGGGTTGATGGGGATGATGGAGGAAAAGGAAGTGAATGAGGTGAAACAAGGTTGTCGTCTAGGCCCAATGTCTCATGCGACAAGGATTCTTCAACACTGATTGTCAAAGCAGGTTCAAAAGTCGGGTTTGGAAGTTGCAATAATTTGTATGAAGGGTCGATAGTGGGGTCAGGTGAACGTGGTTTATCTGAGGAAGGTTGGTGTTGTACTAGTGTTCAATGGTTGACATGTTAGGGAATGAAATATGAACTTTGTTGTGCCACAATATTACTTGTCAGACCAGGATTCTTCTGTAATACAGTTTTAGTATATCCAAAAAATTGTGCTTAAGAGGTGGATAGTGGTGGAAGGTCGGTAAGGTTAGAATCAAGGATCGCTAAGGTAGACTTCTGTACCTCTTCATCTAGGACTGATCTTTTTATTATCATTGTTTTCTAGTTGGGGAGGAGGGATGGTAGCTAGTTGATAAACTCTAGCAAGTCATTATCCTTTTGAATTCTTGCTCTTAATGGCGCTGGTAGCTTTTGCAAATACTAATGGATTAGAGTTATAGGTGTGGTAGTTGTCGAAGTCGATATAACTTCTTCTTTGAAAAATGGGGTAGGGGATGGTGGGGGTGGACTATGGGTGAGATCAACATGTAATATAGTAGCAAACTTAAACTTCTTTGATATTTCTTCTGCTCAGCCTTGTTGTTGCTCCTCTTTTGTGATGAGTTTTCCTATCTGATCTTCTACATGGATCTTATTTTTGGCAGTGTCTTCTAATATTTGTGTTGCATTGTCGAACAATTCAACATTGTCATCTTCAGTCATAACATGAAGGATAAGATTTTGCTTCTGTTTTCTGTGTGTTGTACACTTTTTATTTTTTCGTTCTTTGAATAGTTCATAGGATACTTGACATATATTTTTCTTTGTAAGTGCATACTCCAACAATGGAATGCCATAATGAGTGCTTTCCTCTGATTGTTCAACTCTATCTTGTGGATGTTGCTCTGCTATTAGAGCAATATTGAGAGGACTAATATCATCGGTCTGGTTGTGAGAGAGCGTAAATGTATTCAAGTGGATTCAGAATTCATAATATTCCTCCTTCTCTGCATCTTCCATGGATTCAACCATTGGTTGATCGATCAATTTTTCTAGTGGGGGTATTTCCAATTTTGTGTTGGATTGTCAACTAAGCTCTTCGAAAATTTCCTCGACCGTAGGATAAAAGTCGAGTTCTTTTGTTACTCCTGTGGATCCTTCCAAGTAACAAACCAATGTGTGATCCAAGGAAATTTGGATATGCACATCCCGTGGTAGACTTTGTCGAACATTTTGTGGTACCCTTCATCATGTTGTTTGTACTTTCAGATTTTGAAACCAGTTATCCAGCCAAATTTTGGTTGTTGCAGCTCCTAGTCGGCATCCATTTGGAGAAAAATATTTGAAATTCCACATCACTAGCCCCTTTTGTGCATTGAAATCCTTTTCTCCTACTAGTCAGAGGTGGTACATGGCTATCCATATTATTAGTGAAGGATATTGAATTTGTGTTCCCTCCTCTTGGCACTTTACACAAATACATTTTACTATTTCGGCTAAGTGTTTAGCCCAATGGTATACTTTCCCTGTTGTCACCACATTTTGGACCGCCTCAAGCATGTCAAGCTTAAGGTCGGATCCCTGTCATGTGCTTGTTAGTGCAATCAACACAATCCTCGCAGTTATCTTTTATGTGCCATATAATATTTGGTTAACTACTAACCCTACTGAATTCTTCCCTGCAAGGGTGCATGTTAGTTATTTGACTAAAGATGGATTTAGTCGAACAAGTACGTCATCTCCTTTGTTCGATAGTCTGGTGATTTATATGATCATGTCACCATTAATATCAATAGGTGTGTCAAAATATAACTTCCCATTGTGGAATCGACTTATGATAAATTGGGCAATGAATTCCTTCGTTCCTGCAAAATTGTCCATAAATGGTGCATTCGTGTAATTTAATATTATGTTGCATCTTAATTTTTGTGCTTCTTCTCTCCACCTGCCATTTGCTTATGTTCCTCACTCTCGGATTTCATTCTAGACCTATTTCCATTGGTGTTCGACCACTTTAGCATTGCAGATATTGTGCAATTTTCTTTTTAGAGGTGTGCTAGTTTTTTCAAATTGTCTGATATTGTATGTTGTGGATCTAGTAGTTGTTGTCGACTACTTTGATGCCATTTTGTCGGTACATTGCTTTGGTTCATAAATTATGGGTTCAGTTGTTTCGAAGCTTTGATGCTCAAGTTATTCGCAAAATAACATCCAAGTCTCTTCCAATGTAGTGTTTATAGTGAAAATATCTTGGTGGGAGAATGCGTAGTGGGTGATGGCATTAAATGTGGTATTGATGATGGACTTAAATTTGAAAGATAGGCCATCGACGTTTCTTTTGAGGTATTCCTTATTTTCTGCTCCATGTGTCGATTTTCATGATGACTTGATTGAACCGTTTTCTCTTCATAAGTATAGTGTCGACGTATTTATTTATCTTTTATTATGCTGTGTCGTTCGGATTCGTGTTGATGTAGTAAAGATTCTTCATGTATTCTATTCTCATATATTTGGTCATATTTCCATACTCAAGTTTTACTACTTCCTTCCTCGCTTTTTTCGGTATGATTTCTCTAGTCTCTTGTCATGATGATCTGTAAATTTTCTGGTGATTCTTTGAATTTTATAGTTATTTTTTTTCTAACTAACATTTTTAGTTACAAACCATTTTTTTTATGCCTTTTAACCTTTTAGTTGGGCACCGTTGACAAGTTTCTGGAACACGTTTCCTTGTTTTGTTTTTAATTGAACGGATCCATTAGTATTGATTTCTTTGACAATGTATGGACCCATTCGGTGTGTAGTTTCTTAGGGTTTCCCTTTTATCCGGATTTTGTACAACAATGCAAGATCTCTGACTGAGATATTTTTGTTCTTTATATTTATATCATGCCATGCTTTTTGTTGTTGTTTTTGGATTTCTTAATATTGCATTGCAATTAGTCGGTGTTCTTCAAGTTGGGACAACTATGCTAGTCTTTCTTTCCTTGCGTGTTCGACATCAATATGCAGTATTTTGGCAACCATAGGTGTTTGTCAACGAAAATAAAAGGAGATGACCGCTTCCTCTCCATAAAAAAGTCGGAATGGTGTTTGATCTGTCGATCATTTGTAAGTTGTTCTGCATGCCCATTGTACGATAGTTATTTTGTCGTCCCAATCATCTTTGTCGGTATTGGATATTTTTTTTAGGCCCCTGGTTATGTTTGGTTGAAGTTTTCAATTGCACCATTAGATTGAGGGTGATATTATGTGATTTTTGAATGTACAATCAGGAATTCTTTTGTCAAAGTGCCGATTGTTTTGTTTACAAAATGTGACCCCTTATCACTGATCAAGGTCATTGGACAACCAAATATTGTGACAAAGTTCTCATATATAAATTTAGAAACTATCTCACTTGAGCAAGTTTCGACAGACTCTGCCTCTTCCCATTTGGTTACATATTCGACCACGATGATGATATATCTTGCTCCCACCTGTCTACCAGGTGTCGGAAATGGCCCTACAAAATCAATTGCCCATATTTCAAATGTTAAGCTTGGATTTACTGATATTAGGGGTAATATTTCTGTGCTTAGTAAAGGCCGACCTAGTCGTTGACATTGGTCACACTTGTTCACAAAATCTCGAAAATCTCTATGTATGGTTAGCCACCATAATCTTGACAGTTGGATTTTTCTTGTTGTTGTGTCACCTTGAAAGTGAACTCCTGCCGGTCCTTAATGTGATTTATTGATTATATCTTGTCTTTCATGATAGATAACACATTGTTGTAACACGTCGTCTCGTCCAATATTGTAGAGAAATCCATTCATTATTGTGTAGGGTGCATCCTTCATCGCTAGGATATTCTTTTTCTTTTCATTCATTCCTTCTGGAGCTTTCCCATCTTCTAGGAACTAAGCAATATCTGCTAGTTCACATGGTACAACTTCGATTCTAAATAAATGAGTGTCTGGTAAGTCATATTCAATTCCAGTTGGTTCGTCACCTGTGTCTATTCTTGACAAATGGTTGGATCCGAGATTTGTTCTTCCTCATCGAACTACTTCTTCAAATTCAAATTCTTGGAATAATAGCAACCATTGACAAATTCTTCCATGATGTAAGGGTTTATTGAACACGTATTTTAGTGCTTGGTGGCTTGTGTATAACACAAATTGGTCCACAAGTAAATAGTGTCAGTATTTCTATAGTGTGAATACCATTTGAAGTGATTTTCTTTCAGTTGTCGAGTAGTTCCTCTCAACTTTATTTAGTTTTCTACTGTTATAGGCATTTGAATAGTCCATTTCGTCATCACCAAGTTGAGTTAGGATTGCATCAATTTCTATTCCCGAAGCATCGACGTGTACATGGAATTTGATCAACCAGTTTGGAAAACTTAGTATGGGTGCTTCGACTAATTTTTTCTTTAAAATGTTGAACGATGCAGTGCATTCGTCAATACATTGGTACACTTGATTTTCTTTTAATATTTCTTCTAAGGGGTAAGTCATGCCAAAGTAATTCTGAATGAATTTCCTATAGTATCTTGTATGTCCTAGAAACAGTCTTACTTGTTTAAGATTAAAGGGTGGTTTCAAGTCGAGAATAATTTTGATCTTTGCATAGTCTGCTTTAATGCCTTCTTTGCACATTACATGTCCCAACATGATCCCTATCGAAGTTGCAAATATGCACTTTTTGATATTTAGAGATAATTGAATTTGTCAACATCTCTGTAACACAAGTCTTATCCATTTACAATGATATTTCAACATGGAGTAAATTGTCCAATCGTCAAAATATACAACCATAGTTTTGTAGATTTATTCCTGAAATGCTTTGATGACAATTCTTGAAAACATAGCTGGTGCATTTTTCAATCCAAATGGCACAAATTTATATCTGAATTATCCAAACTCACATACAAATGTGGTCTTCTTTTGATCTCCCTCAACAATGAGTTCTTGATTATATCCATAGAATATGTCTGTAAACGAATAGCATTTGTGTCCTACTCCTTCATTAAGAATTTCGTCGGTAAAAGGAGTCGGAAATGGGTCTGTGAGCGTTACTTTGTTAAGTTCTCGGAAGTCGAAATAGATCTGTGGACATGTCGGGTCATATTATTTAGGTTGGAAAACCATTGGGCTTGCCCATTCTAATTGATCAATAGGGTAGATAATTCCAACTGCAAGCATACTATTGATTTCTTTCTTTACTATTTCCTTATATTTATGTGTGAGTTTGTATGGTCTTTTCTTTACTGGTTTTGCATCAGGTTTGATGTCGATATTAGTTTCTCCCATTTCTTGAACAAGTCCTTTTAAGTCTTTGTAATTTCGAGCAAAAACATCATGAAATTCTTTCAATAGATTAACGTTTTCTGTCGTTTATTCTTCATTCTAATAATCACCTATTTTTTCCATTTTAGGTCTATCGTCATAGGAAATATCTACTTATTTCATCTTAACTTTTGTATCCATCAATTCTGGTGCTTTACTTTCGTTGATTTGTCGATTACCTTCTTTAAATTGTGAGAACATTGGTGGGAAGTCTACTGCTATTAATACTTCTAAATTCTCTTTTTCTGAAGTTTCAACTTTGAATATCGTTCTAACTAGTTTTGAGGTGTTCGAATGTTCTGATTTCCATTTAAATCTTTTCCCTTATGTTTTTTCTGTTTCCAACTGAAGTCTTGTCGAATGTTGGATTTTGGTCAACTCGACTTTATTACACACAAAATTATGTCAAACAAGTTGATGTTCCTTTGCTGGTACTTTATTGCTCATCGGTTGTAGGAGACTTTTGACTCGATTACTTGCTTCGATTAGTGACTCATCACAAGGTACAATTTTGAAATCTTTGATAAAGTTTTCTTTGAGTTCTTTCCAAGTGAACGTTTCTCCTATTGCTTCCTTCATTTTGTAACATTTATTTGGTAAGTCATCGAGTGTATTTGGAAACAAGTGCGGCCAGGTTTGTTCATCTTTATAGTCCAATCTTCTCCATTCTTTCTCATAGGTGTTAATGTGTTTCTTAGGATCTTTCCCTTGTGTAAATATTGGAATATTTTCTTGTGTCATGAGTTTCTTTCCACATAATATTTCGACAAAGTATGTTGATGTTGTGGTCCAAGTTTGTAGTCTCGACTGATGTGTATCCTACTATCTTGCGGCTTGTCCAGTGAATATCTCAACTAAACCTTGAAGTCGTCCCTAATCACCTATGTTTTTCGAGACTTCTTCGACATGAGAAGATGGAGATTCACGTCCTTTGTATCTTAGCGGTGGGATGTTTGATGATTCGTTCTTCACTTGATCTAAAGTTGGGTATTCTCTGAGTTTTATTTCAAATATATTTGGGATGCTAGTGATGAAAAAGCATTGTTTTGTTTTCTTTTTAGGAATGACTTCAATTGTCCAATAGTCTTGTGCTTGTAATTCATAGTTTTCTATCTGCTAGTCGTAAATTTCAACATCTGAATTGTATCCGATTGATTCGATATTTCTGAGATGGGGTTCCCCATATGCGTTTTGTTAAGCATAATCTTAATTGTTCTTTATTTGATATAGTTGTCGAGTGTCGACATCGTCATCAATTGGTTTTGTCCAAGTTTATCCTTGTGACAATTGTATTGGTACAATAATTTTATGTCCATTTCCTTTGAGTTTGATTCTTTCTTTGTCTAGTGATATTGATGATTTCATTTTTCTTCCTCGTGGTCAACCTAATAGTGTAGGGAAGGAACTAGAACCTTCCCTGGGATTGATGATTTCAATGTCGACTTGAGTCCTGATACCTTTGATGGTCGCGTTGACATTTTTCCATACACCAATTGGTTCAATTAATCCTTGGTCGACTAATTTTTAGGTAGATTCCTAATTCATGTAGTTGTGGTCTACCGAGTTGTTCCCAAGTGTTACGAGACATAATATTTACCTGCGATCCGAAGTCGAGAACAACTTGTCGGACGTGGTAACCTTCGATTTCCAAATCAACAAGGGGATCTTCGTCATTTTTATCTTTCTGATTTAGTTAGGATATATTTTTAGATTGTTTTTCTTCGTCAGAGTCATTTTTTATATTGTACATTAGGTCTATTAATTTTGCGACAAATTCTTCTTTATTTATTAAATTGATCAATTCATTAATAGCTTCTTGTCAAGATTCATGATGGTCTTCAATTGATGCCAGTTCTTGAATAATTTTTTATTCATTATTATACAGTCGTTCTTGCTCAATAGGACTAGGATAGTCTTCTTTACTTTTTACTTTACTCATTTGTGGATAATCAAGACCAATTTTTGTTCCTTGTTGAGTTACGATATGCTATTCTTAGTTTTGATAATATCAAACTTAATAAAAATTGGACAAGACGTTAACATTCTTCTTATTATTAATTTTTTCAAGCATTGTAGGGCAATCCTCCAAGAAGTGATCACCTCATCCACACTTTGTACAAAATTTTAGATATGTTTGATCTTTGTAAGGACATTTTGCATGTTGATATCCTTCATTGAGGCATGTGTAGCATTGACTGGGTCGACATGGACGATTTTTCTCAATTTCCATTGTTTCGACATCTCCCTTGGAATCATCCTCGCCGGTAGATGTAGTTGTTTCATCGACCATAATATCTTGGATAACTATTATTTCTATCATTTCGGTTGTTTATATTCCTTTCATTGTTGACATTTTGGCTAAAAAAATTGGTCTGATATACTGCATGATAGTTTTGTCTATTCTTCAAGTTTAGTTGATACTCTGCTGTGCAATGGGTTTTAGCTTTGCATATAGTGCACCAACGAGCTTGCTCATTCTTCATGATGTATAGACAGTCTTGTGTTGTATGTGATTCATGCTCTTGGCACATGTCACAAAAACATTTTGATTGTACGAACCGAACATCTTGTCGTCGATCATCATGTCGACAATAGTCCTTTGTATGGCCGGCTATGGATCATTTTGTACACCATACTTCATTTCCCCTGAGGCTCATTTCCATGATGAACTTTTGCATAATTTGGAGATGTTCTTCGGTGTGTCGATCAACATGGACTACAGGACAATCTTAATCCATTTCTATTTGTAGTGTTTTTCTCAATGCATCTTTGTATGTATTAAAGTTGTCCAACCGAATATGCATTCTAATTTTCTGTAATAGCTCTGCCATGAACCATTAGATCAATAGTTATTTATCGATGTTGTATTCAATTTGGCCCAACAAATTTTTGAATCGTTTATTATATTCCCTGTCAGTTTCTGTCGGCTTTTACGCGGTAGTCTTCAACTTTTTAGCCGTGAGATGTTTTGCATCGAGGGTCTTGAACAAGGACATAAATTTTTGTTTTATTTGACCTTTCGTTGCAATTGGAGTTTTTTCGATGTAGGTCATGTACCATGTTAGTGCTCTTTTCTGAAGGGTGTTGGAGGAGCTAGTCGGCTAGTTAACTAGACTAGTTAGTCGACTAATTGTAGATTAGGTCGGCCCCATCGGTCGTGTCAGTTGAGTGAAACGACAGGTAGTTACCATAACTGTTTTGTAAATGTATAAATAGGTTGTTGAGATAGATTTGAACTTGTTTTGGTTTATTGTATGAACCCACATGTGTTATTGAGTAATATAAGTTGTATTCTACCCACTATTCTTGTCTCTTGTCTCTGTTATGATTATATGATTCTTTATGTGTATTATAGGTAACCTTGAAATCTGAGTGATTACAACATTGGTTCCGTTGTTGGTATTACATATACAGATGAGATGACCATGAGTAGATGATCTCATGAACTACTTGCAGAATTACGCTTAGAGAAACAAACTGGCAACCCAAGCGAAGGAGAAATTCTTCTCTGAGACACATGAGAAGTTTGTAGAATATGTACCTCCGTCTCTGAAGAAGTTACTAGATGAAAAATATGGTAGACACTAGAGAGAGAGTTACTCCAGAGGTTGATGAGAGGTGGACGAACAAATATGTCAGAGTGGTTTGAAAAAACGCAGATGAGTTTTGTGAAGAACGTGTCGTGGAAGCGAGAGTCTCTGTCGAGAGTATTGAAGAGAGGTTCTATAACGATTTCATTGAGTGATTTCTTTGCTTACTATCGATTCTTTTGTTTAAGTTCTTGATCGATAGGGGGGCATGACACATTATTGAGCCTCGTTCATCATTAATCAATCCGCCATCAAACACTAACAGTGCAGAAAAACAAAGAGCGTGTGAGAAGTTTGTTGCAGAAAGGGAGTGGGATTACTTTTTGAACAAATATACAGAACCACCTAGGATTACTAAAGCATCAGGTAGGCTATGGGGGGGGGGGTAGTTGGTCATGTGTTGGGGTATAGTAGAGGAATTCTAGTTGATTGTGAAAGCCACCACCAACAATGAAAATTCGGGCCAAGAAAGAAATAATTTAGATAGTGACTCATAAAAGCACTCCGGATTTACAGAAAATAGAAAGATATAAGAGATAGAAGAGAAGGGAGGAACTTAAAGAGCCGTTCGTTGTGCTCTAGAGAAGAATGGCCATCAAAGTGATAGAAAATTGAAGAAAATCCACCAGAGTTGGGTCATGACCGATAGGAAGAGGGCGTAGATGAAGAAGTATCACCGATGGAGGAAGATTTGTGGATAGAGTAGCGTGAATCTCTCCAGATTGAGACACCCCAGGATGTAAGACCTCTATCTCCAATAAATTTGAACCTAAGTTCCCGAGTGCAGGCCATTGTCGAAGAAGACCTAAGGCTATGAGCTGGTGAGTTCGGTGTATGGAGCTGACTAGACAATGAAGGAAATGATGTCCACCATATTGTAATTCATCGACCGAAGGAAGGAAATTGGCTCTCATTCCAATCGTACCCATCTAAGTGAAGTATCCACCTACTCTACCCATGACATGAAGGAGCACCCCCAAGCAAACACAACTTTAGAGATCACCGAGTAGTTAGATTCACAAGGAAGAATATTTGAGTTACAACAATTTGCTTGGATATCGACAGAAGGAGTCGAACTAGACCGACAACTCGTCGAGGACAAACCGACAAACAAAACTTTCGACGAAAATGAAAGTTCCATCGAAAATCACTGCCAACAACCCAAGGTTACAGAGAGTATCCCACCACCCCCACCACCAACGTCTGAAGGATACGGAGATGTTGATGACATGGGGCACAATGTTGCACACATCCCCTCTACAAGGGCAATGAGGATCCCAGACGACATTGGTTCATCTGCGAATCGACATGGGAAGCAAACATGGTAACAAATGAAGATAGACAGATGGCGTAGTTCGCCGGTGGTTTGAAAAAGTAGGCAATGACTTGGTACATGACATACAGTGAGAAAATGCCCAATGCGACCAAGGGAGAAATTAAGAAGCAATTTCTTTCATTCTTCAAACCCCAGATGCGAAGCATCTGGCGACAAAAAAGTTAAAAACAACAATCCAGAAACCCACAGAGACTGTCTAGGAATACGATAAAAGGCTGAAGGACCTACTCAGCCAACTGGATTATAACATCTATGAACAATTATTAATCCAATAGTTTCTTGCAGGGATTTCACAAAAGATCCAGAGGCACATTAGTCTAGACACATTAAATACATATGAAGATGCACTCACAAAGGCATTGCAATTCGAGATGGACAAAGACTACCTAGCGCACCCTGTGGACAATCGTATTAAAGAATAGTTAGAAATAATGCAAAAATAATTATGGGAACTTAACCTCAAAATACAGGACATCTAGTGTACGAAATGCTCTACGACCGAGCATACTAAATACAATTGTCGACAAGATATCAGCCGACAAGATGTACACTTTGTTCAAACAAAATAATTTTGCGATATTTGCCAGGAACATGGGCTACACACAACAAAATATTGTCCGTTCAACATGAAAAATGAAAAAGCTTCCCAGTGCGCAATTTGTGAAATTAAAAGTCACACAACATCTGACTGTCACTTGAATCTGAAGAACTGACAAAACTATCACGCAGTTTATCAAACAAATGTTGTTGCATAGAACAAAAATAATAATGAACAAAATGAACAATGTAACCAAAGATACGAAGGCCGGAGATACGAGCGCTGGTATGATAATAATTGTCGTGGAGGATATACAGGTTGAGCTGAATTCTTTGGAATTCGGGACAACATACCATGACGACCAATCCAGTTCTTCACATGCTACAACGAAGCTCACCAATATGTAGACTCTCCATACAAAGATTGGACCGATCTAAAATTTTGTACCAGTTGTGGTGTTGGCGATCACTGTTTAGAGGATTGTCCCACCATGCTTGACAAAATCAATAAAAAGAAGAATGTTAATGTCTTGTCGTGTGATGTAATTCTTACAAATAATTTGCAAATAGTCACTAGACAAGGAACAAAAACTGGCAATGATAATCCAAGAATAAGTAAAATAAAAAGCAAAGATGACTACCCTAATCCTATAAAGGAAAATCAATTATATAATGATGCATCAAATATGTTTCAAGAATTTGCTAGACAAGAAGCAATCGACGATAGTCGACATAATATATCTCAAGAACTACTTAACTTAATACATAATGATTACTCAGTAGCACAATTTATTGATCTGTTATACAATATTAAGAACAAACCTGGTATGGAAAAACAAACTTAGAATATATGTAGTCTAAATAAAAAAGATAAGAGTGATGCTGACCCACTTGTCGACTTAGAAATCGAAGGATATCATGTCCAACAAGTTGTTCTTGATTTCGGATCCCAAGTGAATATTATGACAAGAGATACATGGGAACAATTGGGAAGACCTCGACTTAGAGAATCATGCATATATCTAAAATTAGCAGACCAGGGACTCATCGAACCTATTGGGGTATGGAGAAATGTTGACACGACCATAAAAGGCATTACTACAAAATTCGAATTTGAAATCATAAATCCTAAGGAAGGATCCATCTCCTTTCCAGCCTTAGTGGGATGACCATGGGGTCGGAAGATGAAGGCGTCAATTTCACTAGATAAAGAAAGGATAAAGCTTAAAGGGAATGGGAAGAAAGTAATTGTTCCCATTCATCCTTCACAATGGGAACCATGGACCGAACACATAGATGAAGAAGTCGATATCCAACAACTTTATCAAATCCAAAATGATGAACATTATACCGAACAAAATATTTATGGAGAACTTCATTTGGGGAATCACGATTCAGTCGACTATAATTCAGATGCGAAATTATACGACTGGGAGATGGAAAACTATGAAACTCAAACAAGAGGATCCTGGACCATTCTGGTCATCTCAAAAAAATCGACACTACAATGTTTTTTTGTGTCCATAATACCAAATATATTTGAAATAAAAATTAGGGAATACCCTTCTTTAGCGCCAATCCAAACAAAAAACAGACAGTCTCTTCGGTATAAAGAGAGAGAATCATTAGTCCTTCATATAGAACAAGTTTCCAAAAACATAGGTAAGCATGGCCGAATTCAAAGCCTAGTCGAAATGTTTATAGGTCAAGTTGCTCGATTTTGGGATACCCATCAATCAAGACTACAAACGTGGATGACAGATTCAACATACTTCGTCGAAAGATTCAGAGGGAAGAAGCTAACTAAACAGGCACAAATATCATTCTTCACACAAGGACAAGATCCCAAAAAACACATAAGTATATGTGAAAAAGAATGGAGAATACTTGGTTACAAAGATGAGCAAATATGGCCACACCTATTTCCATCAACATTAGATGATTTACCAAGTAAGTGGTATAAGATGGAAGAAGCACGAGGTGAAACGTTCCTATGGAACGAACTCAAAGAAAACTTCACTAAGGACTTAAAATTCATACCGAAAGATGACAAACTAGTCGAAGCAACAAAACAAATAAAAACATTCATACAACCGACTATTCATCACAGTTCGACACAAACTCATAGTTGACCGAAAGAATCATGTAATAACATTTGGTCTAATAAAATACCACAGATGACAAGACTTCAACTATAATATGAGCATACAAATGGAAAAATCTTTCAGTGGAAATCTAATCATCCAGAAAATGTGAAACTAATTACAATGATATTCAAGGTCGAATCAACTAACAAAGAAGATACCGATTGGATGAAAGCAACATACTTCCCAGCATCATTTTCACAATTCAAGGAAGGAAAGAGGCAAATCAATGAAAGCAAGGCGCCATAATGGATGGACGTAAAGGTTAAAACAAAAGAAGTCGACATCTCCAATGATGATAGACCAAAAATGGCAAGAATAGGTGACTACTGGAATGAAGAACAATCAACAGAAATAGTCAACCTATTAAAGGAATTTCAGGATGTATTTTCCTGAGATTATAAAGACCTTAAAGGGTTAGTATAGGAAATGGGAGAAGTGAAGATTGATATTAAACAAGATGCAAGCCCTGTAAAGAAACAACCTTAAAAACTTGCTCACAAATATAAGGAGATAGTAAAAAAAGTGATTGACAATATGCTAGCAGCTGGAATCATCTACCCAATTTACCGGTCGGAATGGGAAATCCCAATGGTCGTGCAACCAAAAATCCTGACCTAACAAAACTGAGAATCTGTGTATACTTCTGAGATCTAAACAAAGTCACCCTGACAGATCCATTCCCAACCCCATTTGCATATGAAATCTTAAATGAGGTTGCAGGACATGAGTGTTATTCGTTTATAGATGGATTTTCAAGATATAATCAAGTGACGATTGCTAAGGAGGATCAGAAGAAGACAACATTCATATGTGAATTTGATTCATTTGCTTACAGAGTTATGCCATTCGGTCTTTAAAAATGCATCAGTTGTATTCTCAAGAATAGTAGTCAAATCATTTTAGGAATACATATATAAAATAGTGGTTGTATACTTCGATGATTGGACAATTTACTCCATGTTGAATGGTCACTGCAAATGGTTAAGGCTAATGCTAGAACGATGTCGACAAATCCAGCTATCACTCAACATAAAGAAATTCATATTTTTAACCCCTATCGGAATTCTACTGGGACATATTGTATGCAAAGAAGGCATCAAAGTCGACTTCGCAAAAATAAAAATCATCCTCAACTTGAAACCTCCAGTCAATCCAAAGCAATTCAGAGTGTTATTAGGCCATACGAGGTATTACAGGAAATTCATTCGTCACTACTTATATATGACACACCATTTAGAATAACTATTAAAAGAAGACCAGGAGTTTGAATGGACTAAAGAATGTGATGCATCCTTCGACACTTTAAAGAAAAAATTAGTCGAAGCACCTATTCTCAGGTTTCCAAATTGGTTAGTCAAATTTCATGTAAACATTGACGCATCAGGAATAACAATAGGCACAATCTTAACACAACTAGGAGACAATGGGATGGACTACCCAATCGTATATAACAACTGGAAATTAAACAAAGTAGAACATAATTATTCCACAACAGAAAGGGAAGCATTAGGAATGGTATTTGCACTCCAAAAATATCAACATTATCTATTAGCTAACCCCTTTATCTTTTACACCGATCACCAAGCGCTGGGATATTTAGTAAACAAACCTTTACACCATGGAAGAATCTATCGTTGGTTGTTGCTATTCCAAGAATTGGAGTTTGAATTTGTAGTTCGACTGGGAAGGCTAAATGTCAGACTCGACCACTTGTCAAGAATCAACACAGGGGAGGAACCAACAGGAGTTGAAGACGATCTCCCAGATGCACATTTGGTTCGAATATAAGCTGTACCTACCGAACTAGAAGAGATAACGCAATTCTTAGAGAATGGACAAGCACCTAAGGGAATGAGTACCAAAAAGAAGCAAATTTTAGCAATGAATGCCGCACCTTATAGTCTAATTAATGGGTCCTATATAAAATGGGCTTGGATGAAGTACTCCATCGATGTGTCTTGGAACATGAAAGAGAGAGAAAAATGCATGAAGCACACTATGGCCCAGCTGGAGGACATTTCCAGTCGGATACGACTACTAAAAATATCCAACAGTTGGGACTATGGTGGCTGACATTATACAAATATTGTCGAAAGTCTGTCAATAAATGTGATCGTTGTCAACGTTTAGGTCGACTCTTACCAAGCACTAATATGCCCTTAATATCGGTAAATCCAATTTTAACGTTCAAAATTTGGGCTATCGACTTTATAGGAACATTCCTAGTTCCTGCTAGAAGGTCAGGTGCACACTACATCATAACAACTGTCGAGTACATTACTAAATGGGCAGAGACAGAACCTGTCGAAACCTGTTCTAGTGAAGTAGCTGCCAAAATTCATATACGAAAATATAATTACTAGATTTGGTTGTCCATTGAATCTAATTAGTGACCAAGGATAACATTTTATCAACAAAACCATTGCATCCTTAATAGATCAGTTCAAAATCGACCACAAAAGAAGCACAACTTATCATCCTCAATCTAATGGTGCAATAGAAGCATTTAACAAAACCTTAACAAGAGGCCTAGCAAAAAATTACAACATTGACAAAGACGATTGGGATGAGAAAATTCCCACTATCTTATGGGCATATAACAACATATAAACAATCTACAGACCAAGCACCATTTAGACTAGTCTATGGCCAAGAAGTAGTCGTTCCCCTACACTTTCAACAGTAGACACCATTAATCATCGACATTTTACATATTAATGTCGAAGAATCTAAGAAGGAGCGACTAATGCAACTAGTTAAGCTAGAAGAACACCGACTAATTGCTATACAATACCAAGAAATTCAAAAGCAACAACAAAAAGCATGGCATGACCGAAACATAAAAAACAAGAACTTGTCGGTTGGAGATCTTGCATTGCTGTATAACAGTCAGGTAAAAGGTAAGCCGAAGAAATTACACACAGAGTGGATGGGACCTTATATCGTTGAAGAAATCAATGCCAATGGATCAGTTCGACTAAGAACATTACAAGGTAGAGTATTTCGGAAACTGGTTAATGGTGCGCAACTAACGCGGTATGAAAACTGAAAAATCTATTGAAAAAGAAGAAGAGAAAACGGTTTCATAACTGTTAACAAAAATTGAAAAAAAATCTATAAAAACCATAAAAACTTAAAAACAGCAACAGAAACATGGCCAACAAAAATCAAAATGACAAGGAATTACTCTCAGTAAGGAAGTAGTCGCACACCTAGAAGGAATAAAAACTGACATCACAACCATCGACATAACAATTACCGCTCATTTTACTGACATTTTCATAACAATGATGGATATCGACAAAAAGAGGGCTCAACGGTTCAATCATCTCATCATGATAACCGACAGAAGGAGTGCCAAAATTAGTGCACATTAAAAGAACCATCGACAGAGTGTCCTTCTCAGTCAAATTCGCCATTAATACCTTCATCGACCAGATCGCCGCCCACTCCACCTATAAATACTACATCAAATGATGAATTCACATAATTTTACGAAGAGCTTGAGAGACAGAGCTATCAGACTTCCGAGATTAGGATACCTGTTCAAGAACCAGAGTAAGTTACCAACAAAATGGCACCAAAGAAGATGAGATCTACAACCAGGAAAGCAAAAGAGCTAGAAACCACTGTAACTCCATTGGTACAAAGACTGGAAAACACCAGTACAACAAAAATTCAAGAAACATCATGGTCAAGACTATGGGCAGAAATAAAAAAAAATGGGCATACATAGACAAGAAAATGACAACAGAAGCTCAGAAAGTAAATGCTAGTACTATTATGAGCTATATAAATGCTCTGCTCATGGCAAGCTTCGGGGGTACAAAAGAAATCATAGCAAAATTCATCATCAGTTGATATCACAATGGGAAGTTTTACTTCGGCAAACCCATTGAGATATCTGATGAGGTCATTTATAAACTTACAAGATTATCTAACAAAGGCAAACCACTTCCTGTCTGTTCAAAACTAGGGTTGGTTGAAAAATTAACAGGTACACCAATTGGGAAGAACTCTAAAGGTCTAGTAATCGGTCAAATCCAGGCCACAACACCTAAGATGGTAGCAAAAATCGTTTCTACAGGCCTAACCATTACAGGACATGGGTGCGATTTGAGGCTTGATATGTTGGAAGCCGTTGATAGTATAGCAGACACAGGGAAAACCTACTATTGGGCACAATATTTAGCTGACCTTGTCAAAACTATTTGCATAAAATGTCAGTAGGAAGGCTTCACAATCAAATTCTCATCTTTAATTATATGGATTTTGATGTATCACTTTTGACCTGTTGGAGACCCAAAGTTCCTTGAGCCGATGAGATTCCACATGTGGAGCTTCAATGCGTTTTCAAAGGATGGGAACTCGCAAGAACTTGAAGCAGCTAAAGTGTTGTTAGACAACTGGTTCCAAGATCTGAAGATCAAAACAACCAAATGGAGGGTGCCCCAAGATATCTGAAGAAGTCTGCTGCCGATAGCACACATCCTGTTGGAATTAGATCGCACTGCAGTCTGTTACATGCAAGGAGATGTAGCGAAAGCTAATCCCCTCAACTATTACCCATTAGTCGAGGACATCTTTGCAAAGCTGGCCCGACAACCTAATACCAAAATTTCCATACCAGTGATTGCAAATAATACTGATCAACAGATTGTCGAGCCCCTAACCAACCATGAGAAAGAGGAAGATTATGGAGTACACCTTCATATCATCACTTTAACTTTGGAAGACACCCCAACAGAAGAGGTAAACACTCTTCAAATAACAACATTATCACAGACACAACAAGCCCTTGTATCGACACAACAACAGGAGGAGGAAGGTGAGCAATCAGATGAAGAAACGTAGTCCGACAAACCAGAGAATGCTACGTTGAAGAATAATCTCCGACAACTAACTCTAAAAATATCCAAATCACGAAAGAAGAAAAATAGTCTGACAAAAGGGAAAGGAAAGCACAGACTCATTCTTCAGGTGGTATCAGATGATGAGGAGGAGTTACTCGCCAGAGCTGTGAAGATATTGGAGGATGTTGCTAAGAACAAGGTATCCATCGAAAAGCAGTTCAAACGATTCATAGAAGAAGAAGCAAAGCAAGAAAAATAATAAAGGTAAGATTCACCACCCCTCCTGAAGTTGACTTCGTTTATTTAACTTCCACTCTACCACGTCCATCCCCAACTCAAATAGTTCAAGAAGAAATACCAAACCTGACCTCTTTTTCCTCATCAAACCCTTACAAAGATGCATTATCTGAAAAAATCAAAGAAAATTTCGATAAAGATGCTGACTTGCAAGAATTTATCAACAATATTCCCAACCTTTTCTGCAATACTCAAGAAATAAATATCACACGACCAATTACCAAGTCAATATCTTCACAACAACTTCTTGCAATCACCCAGCACCCTGACCATTCACCAAAGTTTGCACCAAAACCAAAGGTTTTCGGAGTTATTAAATCTACTTTCCAAAGAAATCCTGACAAGACCTCTCAAATTGTCGTAGCACAAACCTCATCATTCATACCATCCACTAGAATTCCCTTACTTTCGATCAATGAAACCGAGGAAGGAACCATACCAGATGAACCTGTTACAAATGATCAAGATGAACTATTAGCAATAGACCAAGAAATGGTCGACCTCCTCTATTTTTTCGAACATAATGAACTTGTCGAATCCCCACCAGTAGTCGAGGATCCTATGCTGACAGATGGCCTTCCGACCACCCCATCAACTTCAGAACACCCACCCTCTCTTACACCACCTTCAACCTCAGCTCCACCTTCAACCTCAATTCCACCTTCCACACCACCAGAAATTACACAACCATCCACTAACCCCCCTCGTGAAACACAAGCAATAAACCCTAAATTGTCATGCAGTTCAACAGAGCAGCAAACAGTACAACAAATAGAACACCAAATAGAACCAATGCCGACAGGAGCAGTTGATGCACAAAATAGAGACCAATCTCGGAGGAAGAGAAAAGAAAAGAAAGAAAAAAAGAAAAAAGGGAAAGAAAAACAACAAACAGAGTTAGCATCATCCATCCACTTGGCCCAGCTAGGGTTGACCACATCGGTGGATACACATAAAATCAAAGACGAAGAATTTGACCAACTACTGGAAGTCCTCAACAACGAATCTAGAGCAAGGAAAGAGAGAAGGCATGCATAGATTGAAACACTGAAAACAAAACAAGTCGAATTTCTAACAAAGTGCAGGGATTTGGCTCAAAAAGTCATACCGGTACTACAAGAGGCAGACACTGACAAGCCGTTGGATCAGGCATACTGTAGAGGGGGCCACCTACCTCCTAAATATCATCATGTAATTATATAGTTTAAAGGATAAATGGATATTAACAAATGAGTAGTTGGAGTGGGTACAACCGCTCCAACCTATCTCTCAATGTATAAATAATTACCAAAGATAATACGACAACGGATTGGACGTCCCTTCCCAAGTATTGGTCTTTGATGGATGTGTATGAGCGTGTAAAGTATGCTTGAATGATGTGAAAGCCTAGCTTTCAACATATGGTACCGTTGCCTCCTTCACTTGGCTGGGTGACAACAGCAGCGAGTGGGGTGGCTCGAACCTGAAGGCAGTTGTAAGATGCGAAGGAGACCTGCAAGGAGAAGTTTAAAGACTGCTCGTGTGTTCATGAATCTGAAAAAGACTACTATCGAAAAAGACCTCCAAGGAGAAGCTTAAAGACTATTATCGAAAAAGGAGCCGACTATTGATGTTGCATAAAGATTGAAAAAGAAGTGAGCATACACTACCTAAAATCAAATGTGAGACTCATCTAATCCTATAAAAAGTAGAAGAATTCCTGCACATGACTTCCTGCCTACTTGAGGCGGTTTGAACCTGCATAAAATCATGAGATGCAAAAACTTGCAAGGAAGCATAAAGATTGTATGTGTGTGGATCAAGAGACTTTTGTGCAAAAACAAAGATTGCTCGTGTGGTTGTGGCTTAAAATATTGGATTCTTTATTGACCCAACGAATTGTTGATCTGCAACTAATAGCCAGTTGAACGAACTGTCCAAATGGAGTTTGTAAGTTACAGTATTTTTTTTTTTAACACTGCGTTGTCAAGTTACAATATATAAGTGATATGGTCTATTCATGTGATCATTGTACAAGTCAACATTGTCATTATGTGTACAAATAATCACTCTGAATTCTTGGTTGATATGAGCACCGGAATTTTAGACTGCACTTATTATTATGTCGATCTTGAGCAATCTACTTATGATCAAGCCAACCGGTTGCCAAATATTGATATAGAGAGCAGAATAATCTATGGCTACAGTTCACCGAACATAGAATCTAATTGATAAGAAGTCGACCATATCAGATTGATCGTGCTTCTATCCGTCAAAAGAAATCTGGAGATGAGTTGCTGAAAATTGTACGAAATGCTGATGTCCCTGATGTCTCTTATCAGCTGTGATTGTCTGCAATTTTTGGATTTGCGTGAATAAATATGGTTTGAAAGCATTGACATTAAAGGTGACCATCGACTAGCATGCAATAAATAGAGAATCATGTTGATCAAGTCCGACTAGCACTTTTATTTGCTCACAAATGCCACCGAATGACAAGGGTCCGACTATTCCAGATTGTTTATCTACAACCCAATGATCGGTATGGTGCCTTTCAAAGTCTACGTGAAATGAGTTGTGAAAGATAGAATGGGCCCGACTGTCAAAAAAAATATCCTCAGCCTCCTTAAAGTAGTAAATATTTTTGTTGGTTGTTGATCATGTGCATTGGCTACTCGAAGGATTTCTCATCATTTTGACTGCATAAGTATGTAACCAGAGAAACACTGCTAAGAATAACGGTCAACCATCCAAGATTGTAGTCGAATGGTAGTTCAATTGTGAAAGAAGAAAACTTTGGCCAGTGACTGACCCTCTAACGGTGGATTTTGTACATAAAGTTAGTCGATGAAGTCATGCACGTTGGGACCACACTAGTCGCTGCAGGTAATGGGTTATTTTCATTATCGACTAGAGCATTCATCTAGCGTGTGTCATCTCGAAATAATAGGGTAATATTTTAAAAATAAATAAATAATTAAATAAATATTATTTTATAAAAGCATAGTTTAATTGTTTGGTCGATGCTAATTTTCAGTTGATAGTTGATATGTAAACATTCATGAAGTCATATGTAAGCTTTGGTCGAAATTGTATTTTGGTCGACTCCTTATTTGGTCGATGTCCATGTCGACTCATTCTAGTCGAGGTCGAGTACTTGTCATGTATAGTTGGGTCAATTTAATTTTATGTATTTTAAAAGCATGTAATTGTGATGACTAAGTCATTATATTGATGTGACTCATCTTTAAATATTTTGAAGTCAAGAGGGGGTTAAACGTGAGTCTTTTTTGAGGCAGGTGATCCCCTCCATTTTATGTAAACCAAGTTGGTCTCTTGCCAACTATTGTAAGTCGAGTCATGTTAATTTAGTCGAAGTACTAGCAGTCAGTCATGACCAAGATCATGCACATGAGCAGACATTTCAAAAGATGACAACCACATTCAACCATATATCATTCACCTACATAGAAAAGCGCTTCAATGAGACATGATGACAATGTACCCCTCATTATCAAAATGCTGAAACTGTTCCTAGGTTGTGACCTCGAAAAGCCAGAAGACAGAAAAATGACATAGAAAGTCGAAGAGCCAAAAGGCCCCGCATGCTTGAACCGATGGAGATGCCGGTCAGATGAGCTAGGGTGAGGCTTTAAACCAAAAGACTTGGTTGTGGAAGAAGATGATTGCCCGCCGTTGTGAGAGGATGAGACTTCGATGGACTACTGTCAGATTGAAGATGGAGGCTGAAGAGTAACCAGTCACAGTAGAACCATATACACGTGTGTTTTCCTATCAAGCTGGTAGCTGTTGCGGCTGAGTTACCTATGCAGACTGGTATGCATGGTTGATGCACAGTGAGGACTACTTCAGCAGTAGCAGAGACCTGGGATGTTGATGCATATTTCTTTGTTCTCTTCGGGATGAATAAATGTTTTAATTGTGGGGGAGATGTAGAGGGGGCCACCTACCTCCTAAATATAATCATGTAATTATATAGTTTAGAAATAAATGGATATCAACAAATGAGTAGTTGGAGCGGGTACAAACGCTCCAACCTATCTCTCAATGTATAAATAATTACCAAAGATAATACAACAGTGGATTGGACGTCCCTTCCCAAGTATTGGTCTTTGATGGCTGTGTATGGGTGTGTAAAGTATGCTTGAATGATGTGAAATCCTAGTTTTCAACACATACCAATTGTTTGAAAGTGTCGTGTCTAGCATGAAAACATAGCTACAGGAAAAGAAGGAAGAGCAGACAGAACAAACTTCTGTATTATTAATAAATCAATTCACAACATTCTCTGAAGCTCACAGAGTATTGAAAGAACACTTTGAGGAATCCAATGTCCGAGAGGAAATATTAAGAAGTTGGGTCACCTACTATAGCCAAGTATTTCAGCATCAAATAAGTACATGGGAGCACATTAAAACATTTCAAAGCCAGAGAGGAGACACATAAGAGATGAATAAAACAATTGAAGACCAACTTATAGAGGAGACAACAAAGCTGGACAAATTGGAGAAACAAGCACATCAATGGTTAACTCAATCCAATCCTATCTTGGACAGCCTCGATGAGATTCGTCCGCACATGAAAAGATTACTCGACACTATAGAGGAGAAAGCACAATTTTTGGGCCCCTACATGAGTAATATTGTGGACTTGTCGATACATGAGAATATGTCAAGCTTGTCAAGCATCACAACCTTGACCATTGATATCCAGAAGGCACTCCACAATTGGGAAGAATTTCAACACCAGCTAGCAATTACAGCAGAAGCCGTTGTGGATATTTGTGTACAGAAACGACCATCAATCAGACAACATAGTCCATAAAAAAAGCAATTGTAGGAACTACTTAAGACAGTAAATTTTGTAACCTCCCCTATTCCTTCAGGACGAAGAAAGCTTTTGTTCTTGGGGGAGATGTTGGAGGAGCTAGCCGGTTAGCCGACTAGACTATTTAACGGACTAATTATAGATTAGGTCAGCCCCATCGGTCATCGTGTCGGTTGAGTGAACTGACATGTAGTTACCATAACTGTTTTGTAAATGTATAAATAGGTTGTTGAGCCAGATATGAACTTGGCTCAGTTTATTGTATGAACCTACATGTGTTATTGAGTAATATAAGATGTATTCTACCCACTATTCTTGTCTCTTGTCTCTTGTCCAATCTGAGTGAAAGGGCACCAACAAATTGTGCCATTTGTTGATCTTTGCTAGTTATGGAATTAACTTCTTATATTTATTCACAAACAAACCAATTTCTTTTTGGATCCTCATCTCCCTCATAGAGAGAGATGTGTGATGTGACACACACCATTTCATCTAGGATTTCGACTTATCCTATCAGTGGCGGTGATGGTGGATTACCTCCATCAAATGCACTTCTTTCATAGTTGTTTTCTATAGGTACTATTTTCGAGTGTGTGTACTCTCCACTTTCAACAACACTATCTTCGGTGTTAGTTGGATTTTTGTCGATTATCGGAAGTCAACTTTCTACTATGGTTTCTATCAATACCCAAGTGAAATTTTGTTCGAATTGGGTTGTTATCCTTATCGGTGATATCGATTGACTTAGTGAACTGTTCGACGATGGATGTGACTGGGGGGTGTTTCTTCACATTTTGAATAAAGTATATGAAAACTGTGGTTGGAGAATTCGGGTTGAAAGGTGATCCAATTCCCTTCTTGCGGTCGACGAATTAATAGTCTTTTGACTTCATTTACTTCATCGTTTCGTCGACTCCATATGCCTGATTGACAAACGTGGTCTCGTATATCTTCTTCAATAATGTATTGCATTTGGGCACTCTAGGTAAGTTGCAATAGGAAATGCAGTGTTATAGTCTCAGGTATATTTATTTGGAGAGATATGCCATGCTTAATCCATGAATATTCATCCATAGGTGACATATCTTCATCGACACCCTCTTCTTGTTGAACTTGACTCGGCTTTGGCGGATTTCATTCTGTGTCTATCACTATGCTTGAATTTCTTTCTTTCTGGAGCGCTCCTACTTGCTCCCTTATCTCTTCTCATTGCTTCCTTCTTTTCTCTTTGTTCAATCTTTTGGATTTCCGAAGTGTTTTTGTGTGTCATTGTTCTATTTTTTTCCTTTTTTTTGTTTTGATTTCCCACCGCTGGTCATGTTGTGTCTTCATCTGTCGATGATTATTCATCTACATTATCAAAACATGGTTGGCCACCCCCCATTATCAACCCAAAAACTAGTGATATAGGGAGTAATATTTCATTTGCCAAGGAAGTATTCCCACTCTCTCTCGCATGAATTTTTCCCACCTCCTTTGTTTTTATTCCCAGTTCATGTTTTTAGGTGGCGTTAATAGTAGTCATCGAGGTTCGAAAATACGTGCTACCCTTTTGTCAATCAAGAATATGAACAAGAGCGTTGGTAGTGAACAAAGAGATTGCTCAGTGAGGTCGTTATAGAAGCGTCCCTTTACGTTATCAATAGAAACTCTTTCTTCAATAGCACATTCTTCATAGAAGTCGTCGACAATTTTTTCGAACCACTTTAATAAATTTGTGCGGCCTCCTCAGGTTAATGATTGGAGTAGTTGTTGCTTGTTTTCATCTATTGGTCTTTTCATCCAAGAGTTTTTTCAGTGTAATTGGTATGGATTTGACAAAATTTTCATGTGTCTCAGAAAATAATTTCTCTCTTGCTTGAGTGATAGTCAACTTGTTTCTTCTAGCATAATTTTGTAGATAATTTGATATCTTTCCCTCCCACCAGTCCTTAATATATTGCTCTTATATCATCGGGTCATATTCATTGTCATATTATACATGTACTACCGCCAACGAAACCAATGTTGTAGTCAAGAGGATTGCAAAGTTACTAGTGATACATAGTATAGATTATACAATCAATGATATGTACAAGAAACAAGTAGAGGTAGATAAAACAACAATAATTTCTATTACTCAAGAAGACACATACATGGTTGATTACATAGATCAAACTGATTCTATATCCGGCTCTTCAGCCTATTTATATTATTTACAAGAGGTTACGTAACTACCTGTCAGTTCAACTAACTGACACGACTTATGAGGTTGACATAATCTATTGATATACTTTACAAGTAGTCGGCTAGCCGAATTAGGCTCCTCCAACACTCCATATATGTAGAAAAGGACTTGGAAAATGTGTTATTGACCTGTGTCAAAAGGTGAAATATGCCTCAAAATGCATGGAAGCTTATGCATTAGGTTTATTCATCACCCTTTCTTGTCTTCAACATTCCGTAACCACCTCCTTGAAGATTTTTTTCAACCTTTGATGCTCATTAACCCCTGTATTTACCACATTTCATGATTTGGAGCTCCAATTATTACTGAGAAAAATATTTCTATGGATTGGGATGGACCACTACAGATAGGATGACACCAGAAATCCACTATAATCCCAAATATGCTATATAAATGTAAATTCCAAAAATTAAAGAAAATGTCCGTACCTCAACTAGAAGTTCGAAGGCGTACATCGTTGAGCTTTCAATCCAATGCTTTGAACCTAGAGCTTTTCCTCAACAAAAAGTACATCCACACATATAATATATTCATGAAATGTTAGCACATATCATATCATAATACATTTAAACATGTATGAAGCAAATATACCCACAGAAATATATATAACATTTGCACATGAAATTGGACAAGAAAAGAGTATTTATATTAATTCAAACAAAAGTACAAAGTGACAACCTCTATCGGCAACTTGTCTGAACCGAGAAACCAAGTTCCTCCAAAACTTCAATCCTCCATAGAAAGGAAAGCTCACAAAGGAAATGGAGAGCTTGGGATACGAACATAAAAAGTTCTATCAACAAGGATAAAGGGACACAGACTAAATCATATGTTAATGGGGTAAATTTTTGCTATTGTTTCCTTGCTCTCAAAGTTTCTCCTCCTCCAATGCTTCGTAATGGCTCAATATATAGCCCTCAAATGGGAAATGGAGGATCTAATCAGAGCATTTCCAAGCATATGGAAGGCCAAGGATCAAGTTATTCGTTACTTAATGAGGAAAAATTCAATTTTTGTTTTTGTTTTTAGCATGAAACCCGATGTACATGGGCTGTAATGGTGCAAGTTGCGTATACACGAGTTGCAAAGTTGTTCACCCACGTGTGTCTTCAAAAGTGTCTTTTTAGGGTTATACTAAAGCATAAGTACTATACCGAGTAAGGGAGGTATAATGAGTCTGCATAGGGACAAGGGAAGGCCACAAAGGAATGATGCATAAGCTGTGTAAATTTATGCTATAACACCAATAAGTTATGACACTTTCTCTTTAGGTTGTGTTTGAGCCTTACCTTGGCATAAATCATGCCTTGTACAGGTCCCAAGGTAGGGCATTAATATTCTAAGATCTTATTCTTGCTCACATATTTTTTCCACATGGTTCCAGACCTTGAGTTCAATCTAGGAACTGTTGGGAATGTTATGGTCTTTGCATGTAAATTGACTAGCAAATTTAATAGTCAATTGGTATAAGTCAACTGGATTCAGAGGCAACAAATGGTGGAAGTTTGGTTGGTCGACCGACCATAATAGTTTTTTGTTCGAAGATAAATGACTGGTCAACAGGAAGTGGATGAAATGACCAAATATCAAACAAGCAATCGACCAAAGTTGACCCATTCAAGTCAATTGTAACAGAATGAATCAAAGTGGTTAGGAAGTTATGGATTGTCATTAATGAGCAGTTGGTTGTATTGCATCTATAAATTAGATGTAACGGCTATGCATTAAGAGATAATAGTGTGTAGCATCATCATGTAATGAATTATTGTTTTTGATCTAGAAAATCACTGTTGTAAACATCTATTTTGTGTGTTTGTTAAATATAGGAGTGAAAACTCATTAGTTTGATGGTTTTCCCAGGAGAGGGGTTTCCAAGGTAATTTATTTGTAATTTGTTAGTGTTTTTGTGTGCCATTGTCTCATGTGAATATGTTTAACTATATGAATCAATTTTCAAACTTGTTGTAATTGGTATTAAGAACCAACAATTAATATCATAGTTGTATTTGGTTGTAGGGGGGCACCTTTATTGTTGAGATTTTGGCTTGGTCCCAATCTATGGAATAATTTTTACAATGGGATATCTCTAGAAACATAAATTCATTGTTATAATGGCTAACACATCATGGATGGAAATTGAAAAGTTTGATGGGGGAAATTTAGAGCTTTTCAAGCTTGAAATGGAGGATATCCTTAGTAGATTGAGAACATTTAGTTTCATTCTATATAGGAAGCACTCTAGTTAGTATGTTGAAGGAAGACTGGAAAAATATTGATAGAAAGGTAAGGATTACAATGTGACTTTGTCTAGCAAATTATGTATTATTGCATGTCTCAAAAGAAGACACTGTAAATAATATATGGGAAAATTTGGGGAACCTATACAAGTCAAAATATTAGGTTAACAATTACAGTTTATTAAGAAGAAGTTATATATTTTGAGGGTAGGTAAAGGTCACTCGGTTACAGAACACCTAATTTCTTTCAACATTGTTATTGGTTAGTTGTTATCCATGGATATTAAAATCACCAAGGAGGAGAAATGCAACAGTCAGTTGTGTTCTTTTTCGGATTCCTATGATATCGTGGCTGTGTTTATTGGAAGCAACAATACCAAATTGAATATTGATGATGTGGTTGCACCTATGTTGTTAGAAGATATGAGAGAAAAGAACATGGAAGGAGCAACCTATGAAGCCTTAACAATAAGAGGTCAACTGATAGACAGAGGAAAAGGAAAAACCACCAGTAGAAATTCAAAGTCGAGGGGTATATATAAGAATAGGAAACCTAGTCCAATGATGAAAACATGTTGGAGATGTATCAAATTCAGACATTATAGATGAAATTGCAAGTTGACAGAAGCTGCGAAATGAAAAAGGGTCCAATGAAGGTCAATCGATTGATGGTGTCTTTGAAACAAGAGAAAGGAGATGTGTATTTGGACTCTACAAGTACACAATCGTATTGTGGCTCTTGGTTGATAAATTCCAATGGATCATGTCATATGACACCTCACATAGAGTGTTTTTGTGAGTATGAGAAGATTGATGATGGTGATTTTCTACCAGGATATGATTCACTGACCAAGATAGTGGGACGAGGTAAAGTTCAATTGAAACTAAAATATGGAAGAATAGGAACACTTCCAGGAGTGAGGCATATCCCAAGTTTGGATCAAAACTTTATCTCAATTAGTAATACGGGGAATGCAGGTGTGCAATTTGTGTTTGATAAAGATACATCAAAGATGGTGTGAGGAGTGATGGTACTAATGAGGGGAGTTCAAACTAGAATCTTGCATATGATATTGGGAAGAACAAACATCGACAAAAGTGCTAATATGGTATGTCTGGAGTCCAACAACATGTATTCTTGTATAGTTTACTCAACCATGTTGTGGCATCAATGGATGGGACTTACAAGTGAGAAAGGTCTTCATTCTATGCACAATAAAGGTATGGTTGAAGGTCTTTCTGATTTCTCTTGGGAAGTTTGTTAGTTTTTCTCTAATATAATTAGGTTGATTAGGATCTTTATCTGAAAGAATAACAGGTATGACAAGATACACAAGATAGAGAAGATACACAAGACACAACTATTTTCACCGGGGAAACCATAAAAGGAGAAAACCCCACAAAATTCCTCAGAATAGTTCCATATCAAAGACTGTATCACAAGATGAACAAACCCAAGAAGAAGAATTCTTCTGCAACTATCTATCTCACCTCCTTGTCACTCTCTCTCTTGTGTACTATCTCCAGTATTCCTTTAGCTTTACTTTCACTACTGGGAAATGTTTTCTTTGCATTCTTTCCTTGTGCACATCCTTTGCAAATTCCTTCATGGTTTTCCTGGATTTCTGGAAGTCTTGAGACTGCTTTGCTTGCAATCAGTAGTGCTTTGTAATGCAAATGTCCAATCCTTCGGTGCCATAGTTCACTTGGTTCTATTGACTCATGAACCAATGCTTGTTCAAGATGTCACATCACTCCCTCTTTCGAGAGGTCTCGTTCTAGGTCACACCAAGTCTTTCTCTGAAGTACTCGAACTTGATTATATAATATATTATGATTTGTTTTATCCCAATGGGTTAACTCAGCCAATTTCCTCCATTGTTGATGGGCAACTGGCTAGTTTTGTGTTGATATGTTCCTACTTTGAATCCCCTTGAGTGAGGCACACAAGTCTATCTAACATGTATACTAAGGATACAATCCATGAATATGGTGAATAATCCCTTAAGATTCCCCATGATTTTTCCTTAGAAAAAATTTATGATGTGCTTTCCTTAATATGTTTTAGTTATCAAATATTCCCACAACATTAGTTTTGTTTCCTAAAACAGATTGTATACTATAGAATCGAAGTTGTTATGTTCAATTGCATTTTTGGCACCGAAAAGAATATTTTCTTACTCCTTTGACCCATGAATATATGCTTGAATATCACCAATAATGTGTTAAATCTAGTTAATGTTTTCCACACACATTAAGTCCTAATGGATATCACAAATATTCTCTAGGATAATAGTTTTATGATTTCTTACGTTCTATGAATAGTTTGTAATATAGTTGCTTTGATTTGATAGAAGAAAAAGTAATAAAATATTTATAAGTAGATATTGTAGATGAATTAGTTACAATTTTTTCCAATCAATCCATAGAGGATGATGCATCCTTCATCATTAAATTTGGGTGTGAATTTGATGTTGTTGCAGTTGTCTCAAAAGAATGGAAATTTCATAAATGGACATGTTTCATTGTAATTTTGACATAAACTTATTGGCATCATAAAATTATTGGGATTTTGGGGAATCTAGAGTGCCACATGGTATGCTTAATAGATTTAGTTTCACTTCTAGACATCATATCTCTAACATGCTAATGACTCCCAACAAACATCCAAAGACACCATGCGCCATCTTTTTCAAGGCCCTAAAATGTCATTGGCTATTGGGATCTTGATGAATAAGTGATGGCCTTCCAACTTGAATGGCATTGATAAAACAATATTTAAGAAATTATACACACACTACTTGTAAATATCCATGGAACCCTTTTGCGAGTGTGTTATTTTAAAAGCAATCTTAATGATGTTGAAAGTGGTTATTCATTTGGCATGGTTGTTACTAATATTTTCCTTAAAGAAATGGGTATTTAGAGGAAACTTTAAGGATCTTAGAACATAGTTATCTTGTCTTGTGCTTCTTCACTGGACACATATTCCTACCCTTTAATTATACAAGGAACTAGTAAAGAGTTGGGAAACCCAATAGTGTATCAATTTGGAAAGTTGTTTCAACATGGCTCAAGATACATAATGACACATGCAACATAAATTAACAATTGGGTTGAATTGTAAAAATTGCACATCAACATATGCGTTTATCCTTGCTATATCTCCCCAAACAATTTCCAATTCAGGCAGGAGACCCTTGGAAATATCAACTTCGACCATAACCCACGCTATCTTCTTCTCCACACCAAACATGTTCTTCTTATCTAAACGAATAAACTTACCGACAGTATTCACGAAATCCTCCAAAACATTCGAGGTCCACAATTCCAATGGAAATCCTGGTAAAAGTAACCAAATATGTCATCTAGTCTATCTCTCTTTCTTAGGATTGAATGTCGGATGCCAATGCTTGAGAAATAAGGAACCCTCCTTTACTAACCATACTTTGTCAAGTACAACTAGGGCTTGTTTAGGTTTGGAAAGAAACAACAGAGCCAGCCATTTATCAATAAATTAATCCTAGGTGCCGTACCCAGCAAATGAGTCCAGTTACTATTCACCCACTCCACCAATTCAACTATGTTTAACTTTGTTGCCTCAAGCTGACCCACCAGAGCACAACTCAAAAGTGCTTATACCCTTTCCAGGTTAACATCTTTCCCAAGGACCAAGTGTTGTAAACAATCTTGCACCTTATATGCTTTTAACTTCCTTCTTAAACGTGCTATGTTACCAATAAGCTTCCTATTCTCTTGACCCCCCTTAGGGGTAATAGAATGATGGTAATCACCGGAATCTAAAACAGAACCAGATCAATGAGCAATATGAATTCTGTCTTGTCTATATCCCGAAGAGGCATTCATCATCATTTAAAACCCACACACTGGATGATACCTCTATCACCTGATCAACTGGTTCCAGATAAATGCTTGCCAACCGTCCTCCACCTGGTCACTAATGGAAATATGTGGTGAAGTAAAAATGACCCATTTAAAAACAAAAACCCAAAACTCACAATTTTCACCATCAAATGAATAAAATAAAATACTACAGTAAAAAAAAGAATTGATTCCCACTTTTTATGACTTGGTTGGTACTAAGTTGATCGAGAAGATCGACAGACTGTAAGCTACTGGAACATTCCTTCCTCCACTAATGATAAAATTTCTAGAAATGGATGACATAGGGTTTTTTCAATCTCTCACTCCATCATTTACTTTACATGATTCATGTTGAGAATTTTATTTATCTTCGTAATATTTATTAAAAACTAAAGAAAAAGAAAATAAATAGATATAAATGTTTGTCATCCACCAACTAACTTATGTCTAAGTTTGTCCATTGGATGTAGCTTGGGTGGTTGAGAGGAATAATTGTTACGCTCCCCACCCAGGTTCAATTCTAGTAAGTGACATGATGCTCTTGTGAGCCCCTATGTAATGCTATACACCCCACCTTGATAAAAATAACATATAATCCATCGAAGCATCCTCAAAAAGCAATTTCCAGAGATGAGCAACATAGCATGAGCATGACTAAAAGTAGGAGCAATACAGATGGTAATGGTGACTAAAGTCATATTAGGACAAAGAAGATATTTGTCTCCTACAAGTTACTGAGAATGACTAGAGAAAACACTTTGAACAGTTTGGCACAATCACCGATCTTGTTGTAATGTATGATTCTAGATCTCAAAGACCTCGAGAATTTGCCTTTGTCGTGTACGAATCAGAAGATGTTTCGATAGAGTTGTACAAAGTCCCTTTCATCAAATCAATGGAAATGCGCTAGAAGTAAAATGATCAATTCCCAATGCGATGATCTCTAGTGGGCTTCCTCTTCCTGCAGGTAGAGGAGTAAATTTTGGTTCCAACAATGGGTATGGATTCATTTCAACTTCCGTTCCTCTAATGAATGCTAGTTATGGTGTTCCACAGGGAGGGGGAGGTCGCTATTCTTCCTATGGACCTCCCGTTCCCATCAGTGGAGTTAGATATGGAAGCAATACCTTTGTAAGCAATGCCCCTAGCTATGGCACCAACTCTGGGATCAAATCTGGGATCAGTTATGGAGGAGCTCCAGCTCCAGTTAGCTATGGAGGTGGAGGTATTGTTGCCTATGGAGTAGGCGATTTGGGGAATGGAGGATATGGTAATGATGCTATTCCTGCAGGTTCAAACACGTGGAGACTCCAGCCATGGCTTATGGAAACACACGTAGCTCTGTTGAATATGGAGGCCCAAGCTGGAATGGCAGTGGAGGCATAACTCCTTAGGGGGGGCAGCTGAGCGCAAGTTCACAACGACCCATCAAATGGAAGCAGTGGTGGTTATACAAGGGGCTATGGAAACTCTGCAATTGATAATGCAACACAAAATTATGGGCACGGTATGAGGATCACACCTTTTAGCTCAACAAGTGGAAGATATGGAGATGCATACATGGATACAACATGTGATTTCATATTAAGCGAACTAATGAGCCACACCCGTGCATGCACCATTATTTGATAATGAATGCAATAGTATACATATAATTTCTCATAAATATTAGAACAATATAGTTCTTCATAAATATTACAACAAAACTCATTATTTGATAGTAAATATAATAATATACATATAGTTTCTCATAAATATTAGAACAATATAGTTTTTTCATAAATATTAGAACAAAACTCATTATTTGATAGTGAATGCAACAATATATAGATAGTTTCTCATAAATATTATAACAATATAGTTCTTCATAAATATTAGAACAAAAGTCATTATTTGATAGTGAATATAACAATATAGAGATATTTTTCATAAATATTAGAACAATATAGTTCTTCATAAATATTAGAACAAAACTTATATAAGATTTCAAATAATTTTTCATATAAAATTTTAAAAAGAAAGGTTAATTTAAATAATTCCTCAATTTATTAATTTATTAACAGTTGATAGATTAATAATAAGCCAAGTGTTTCTGGCAGCGATTTCTCATACCCACCCACTCACAACAAAACTTCATGTTCAAAATGTTTTAACTTTTCATCCAAACCCGTTCATCTAAGAAGTGTTGCTCAATTTTTCAAGACCCGTCCATTTGTAAGCTATTCTCACAACCTCAATTCTTGTTCTTGAATGTTTTAAGATTCAATACTTTCATCTAAGAAGTGTTGTTCAGTTTTTCGAAGTTTAGTTTGCAAAATAAATTGTTGTTTGGGATGGATTAATGTTTTACTATCATTCTTAAAAAAATGTTAACCCATAGTCTAAGGCTTACCAGTATTTATGCTTTTGCTGTTTAATAATAAAGTTTACCAAACCAATACATAAGTTATCACATGAATCTTTCTTCACTAAATAAACTATTTTTGGTTAGGCATATCAAGAGATAATTTATGTATCTTCACTATACTGTTTAAAATTCTTAACAATGCATATATTGATTAATCTATATTTTTAAAGTATGTTAAATATAGATATCCTTTCCATTTTTAAATATCCACACACATTTCATTGAAGTTGCATACTAAATTAAATTAAAAATGAATAATAAATTAAAAATAAATAATACTAAAAATGTTGAATATACATTTGTCATGATATATATTACAATTAAAAATGTCGTATTTTAAAGATTAAGCAAATACAAAATTTAGAGAAATTAACCTTAATTTAATAGTTTCAAGTAAAAAAAGTGTAAATGAAATATATATGGTGTAAGATGTATAAATTCTTTTCTAGTGTTCAATCTATTTATATAAGCTTCTTTTAATTTGCAAAATGTTAAATTATCTATATTTAATCCTCAAAACATTTCTAACTAATAGGTAAATTATAGTGATATTTGGAAATTCCCTATTGAGTTATATCCTACATGTAAAACATTTGTAAACTTTAAGTAGTTGGTTAGATTTAATGATGTTTCATGTGTGGATTTCATGTTGAATAGGTTCATTTGGTAGTTTGCCATTGTCATTATCTTTAATTTGATTAATTTTATTTTTAAAATATAAGAAATAATAAAAATTAAATATAATGGATACCACCCAAGTCAAAAACTTAATACATACATATGTACTGGCATAGATCCATTTTAAACCCGTATCTATCAAGCACCAAGAAGGATCCAATTTCTTGAGGTGTGCATTTTTTTACCATTTGGATCTCTCTCAGTTCTTGATAGATATGGGTTTAAAATGGATCTATGCTATATTTTTCTTTTAAATCGATATGTAATTTATATTTTTCATTTTTCATTTTTTAATATTTTATTTTTTATTTTTGTCAGCTAGCATAACGTGACTAACGTGGTAGGATCTCCCCCATACTGGGTTGGAGAGCACTTCGCTTCTCTTGGTGCAATAAAGAGATTCATTTGAGAAATAACCAGCATAGATCCAAATCCTAAGCTCTATCAAGCGCAGAGAGGGATCAAATATTTGGAGGTGCAAACCTCTTCTTAAGTATTGCACTCAACTATCAGCTTTAGTGTGATTCAGACCAAAAGGCACATCTTTTTATTTAAGGTTGACATATAATATTTTTATTATTAATATTTAATACTATTTATGGCCTACATATAATATTTTTTAATATTTTTTATTTTATTAGGAAAGAACATTACAACATCTCCCCCTTACGTGGTTTTAAAACCATGTGCAAGGCCCTCCTAAAACCATGGGTTGTTGAGGAAGGCTTGCACATGGTCTTAAAACCATTGAAAATGACCTCCTAAACCATGCACAATAAAACCATGGGTTGTTTAGGAGGCCTTGCACATGGTTTTAAAACCATTTGCAAGGCCCTCATAAACCATGTACAATAAAACCATGGGTTGTTTANCGACCAACATATTTTTTGTGGATAATTCAATTTTTTATTTTTTATTATTTTGTTAAGTAGGAACATTACAACATCTCCCCCATATTAGGTTGTTTTTGTGGCCGACATTTATTTTGGAGGATAAATTTTATTTTATTTTTTATTGTTTTGTTAGGTAGGAACATTACAACATCTCCCCTATATTAGGTTGTTTTTGTGGCCGACATTTTTTTTGGAGGATAAATTTTATTTTTATTTTTTATGGCCGACATTTATGAAACGTTACATAATGTTACAACATCTCCCCCATACTGGGATGGAGAGCACCTCTCGATGCAATTAAATGAAAATTCCATAAATCCTTTGAATGTATGCACTAAGTAGTTTTGCCATAATAGTTTGAATGTATATAATAAATATGATTAAAAAAATTACAGAAGAATAAATGTTGGATCTCTTAGTCATGATGGCATAAAAACAAGACATTAGTATCTTCACATGTTAAGACCATTAAATTAATTTAAATTATATTCTTATGCATTCTTCATTATTTCATTGGAATGACCTTCATTGATTGAGTGGTAAAAGTCCAGTTTGCTTCTTGCCTTAGGTCATAGGTTATTTGCATGTAATGATGACTATGAAGATACTTGATGTTTTCAAATGTCCTAACTTAATATTGTTTTATGCATGTGGATGTTTTCTACCAATACTCGCCCTCAAGGTTTGACAAAGGTACCATGAGATGCATCTTTCCATAAGGAGAATTCTTACTAAACTTATAGAATTATTGAATGCACTTGATTTGGCCACTCATTTTGTGGTTGTAAGTGAATGCTTATATTAATGGTTGTTTTAGATTCACTTTGGACGAGGAGCTAAGGTTAATGGCACATGAGATTAATTTAGATTTTATGTGCATGGCATGGATGGTGCTTTCAAAGTTCTTGTTTCCTACGAAGATATTTCAAAAATATCCTTATTATTATGATATGATTATGGTATTTTCTTTTGATCATTATGGATGAAGTGTCCAAAAACGACTTCAATCAATGGCATATTAATCATGTGCATTAGTGAAAATATTTTTCTTAAGGATTCAAATGCATGGTAAAACGTGAAATTCTTTGATGGATTCATTGCATTAACCTTATTGCATGAATTGCACATAAATTCTTATAACTTGGTGCTTGATCTCTTCCTTGAATGTAGGATTTGATTGATAATCATCAAGGCTTCTTTGATTGACTTATGAGCTTGATGATGTGAGGATTTGAAAGTCTCATTGTCTTTGTTGAATTATGATAGCTCAATTGAAGGTCCTTATTCATTATTAATGAAAGAGCTATGAATTTTTTTATAATGATAACATGTATATGGAGAACAATAATACTAATCTTATTATGATCAGTGTACATAGACATGCATCATTTCCATACATTTTGACTCAGTGATGTTACATAAGATTCTATCTATTTGCTTTGTCACTCATGTTTGATACATTGCATTTAGTGATCATCCATCATGACATTGAATAATCTTAATTGATAGCTGCATATGTCATTGTATTTCATGGAACACCACTTGGTCTAATGTTTAAATATACTCAATGCATTTTTTCTGATGTTAGAGTTAGACAACAAACTTGAATCTCTTCCACAAAACCTCCAAATACATCCTCCTTTTCTCTTTCTGAATCCACCCTATGGTTTTTTCTCAAAACCCTAATTTCCACTCTCGAACAGATACACACTAATCCTAGAACTTCAAGATGTTTGAAGATGACAAAGAAACCTAGTGTCAAAGAAGAAGAAGGAGGGAGAGAGAGAGAGAGAGATAATAAGTACACTAAGCGAATATTCATAGAGAAAGAAGGAATATCAATAATCCTAATGTCTACTCCATGAGAGAAATATTAGTCATGAGAAAAATTCAAATGATGATGTCCTATCTAGACTTCATAACTCCACCTAGGGTTCATGAGGAAACCCTAGTGAATTCTTCTAAGAAGTTAAGTACAAAGAAAAGGGTATGATATTGATATGGATGGAAATAATATCTTGTTCCTCTATTTATATGATAGGTAATGTAGGCCATGAGCTTTGCAGGCCACACAAGTGAGGTGTCCACTCTAGAGAACAGTTCCCATGCTCCAATAGTGATGTTATGCACAATAATGACTCAAAGGTGATGAAACTACCCAAGGAAATTCCACACCACACCACTCCATCACAAGCCTCCATGGACTCCATCAGTTCTTCTAAATAATGTAATCCACTGGTACCATTTTTTGAAGTTCTAGTTGAAGTGTGAATGAAGATGAGATGGAATGGTCGATAAATCGGCCAGCTCTGAAGTTTTAGGTGGAAATCGAGGAAGACTAACCGTTTTGACGAAGTCCAATTGAAAGGTTGGTTAGTTGGTTAGAGTTTTTCTCCACTTACATTTATGGGATCGAGTAGTGGGAACAGATTGTAAGACGACCATTAGATCCTATAAAGATGAAATGGGTCAAGATTTTTGGGATTAGCCAGCTTTTGAGAAGATAGTGAACTTTTTGTATTCTATCGAAGAATGATGTACTAATTTTTTTATCAACGATTAAATAGGGCCACAAAGTATGAGGTTAATTTGTAGGTTGTGTGTGAAGATATGATGTAATAGATGTTTGGGGGAATGTATTTAGGCCGTGTGCATAGAATTAAAGCACTTGAGCTACAACTCTTCATAATAAATGGGTGCTTTTGTGGTTTTTCATATCTTTGGTTTCCACGTTAAATCTTGGTGTCTTTTGTGGATGATTTGTGAATGTGAAGAATTCTTGTTGTTTACTAATGCACAACTAATTAACTGTGAATGAATAGATGAATAAAATGTCATTGCACTGGTTATTTATATTGTTATGAAGATAGTTAATGTCGTGGATAGTTTTGAGGATATTTGTAGTAGTTTCTGATATGTCAAAGTAAGTTTCATTGTTATTTTGTATGATGAGGTTCCATTTCACTACTACAAAAATCTGGTTCCTACAGTTCCCATAGGTACTTCGTGTGAGACTCCATCTACTATGCAGTTATTGTTGAAAAGGCTAAAACCCTTTCGGGCCGGTATCTTGGGGTTTGTTGGTATGATGTGGTGTGAAATTGGGTTGTTTTAAGATTGTGTCAAAAAATCCCAATGCATCCGCGATCCATATCTAATCCTATAAGTAAGAAACCAAATACACCCATATTAACTGATATGGTGATTACTTATGTTGTAAAGACTTGTCAAACCCTTTGGAATTGTATATCCTTGATCGAATGTGACTCACCACTGCATCTTTTCTTTTTACTAACTGGGGTCAAAATACTATGGCGTCTCTTTATATATACAGAAAGTGCTTCCATATATGTGTGTACATATATAGAAGCACTTCTGTATATGCACACACATATACACATGTAGATTGCTTGAAGAATGTTACCTAGCTTTTCTTATGTCTTATAGAACTTTATTAATTTTCGGTGAGTTTATGAGGATTTTCACTAGCCATGTAGTGAATAATAGTAGTAAAGTTTTGAATTGAAACAGGTAGAAAACCATGTAAGCAATGTGATGAAGCTCATGGAGTATTCCATAATATGGCACATCTGAAGGATGCTTACATAAAAAAATAAAAAATTTCAAAAAAGATCTAAGAAGATTAGGAAGACTGTTGTGACACTGTAATTTAAAAACAAAAAAGGTTGATGCAAGAACTATATCAAAGAAAAATAAGTAAACTAGAAGTTGGTGTCCCTTAATAAGCTTGTATGAATCCCAAGGAGAATCTTCAAAAGCAAAGTTAGCGTCCTATGATTTCATACTATCTTCAAAAACAAATTTTTTCCATTCAATGGACACATTTAAGCTATGAATTACTTCCTCCTAGATAATTTGTGAAAAAACACATGCACTGAATAAGTGGTCAATTGAATCTTCTCTTCTACCACAAAGAACATAATGCAAGGGCCCATGAAAGCAATGTTTTTGAAGGTTTTCCACCACTAATATATTTTTTTTTAATACCATTCAACAAAATAATTGTAACTTTAGAGGAGCCTTCCATTGCCAGATCACTTGATGCCACCATTTCCTTTCAGGTCTATTAGCACAAAATGAAAAAGCCTCATAGGAAAAATTAGTAGTAACCTATCCCATCTTTGTGTTCTAAGACCAAAATAATTGGTCTTCCCTATCTTTCAATTTGATTCCAAAATGTTCCAAACCTTTGAGATATCTCTTCCATTCTACAACAAGAGACCCTCCCAGTCTAAGTTCCATCCTAATTGATAACTAGTAGTTTGAATCCCACTTTCATGGCAAAGGATTCATGAAATTGGCCAAAAGACAAAACCCAAGATAATTGAAATGTGAAATAATTTCATTAGAAAGAGTGCACCAGTCTTCACCCATAATAATCGGGTCATAATCCACTCGAATTTGATTCCCATCACCTACACACCAAGCCAACCAATCTCTCAATACAACAATTATTGTAATTAAGCAATGCCAAATGTTTGAATATATGGCTAAAAGGAGATTAGGCCTATGGAGCCATTCCGTCACCGAGGATCTATGCAAATATTTTCCTTTGATAGTTTTTGTATATGCACATGCATATACATAAGCACTTCGCATATACATAAGAGCCTTCCGTATATGCGTGCACTTTCGTATATGTGCATATATGGAAAATGATTCTATATATGCATATGCATTTACGGATGTGATTTCTGTATATGTGCATATATAGAAAGTGATTTCACATATGCACATACATTACAGAAGCGCTTTCAGTATATGCGTATATACGAAAGCGCGTGCATATACAGAAGCGCTTCCCTAAATGCGCGCTCATATTTGTGGAAGCGCATATATGAAAGCACTTTCGTAAATGTGCTCACATATATGAAGCACTTCCGTAAATGTGCGTTCATATATGGAAGAGATTTCGTAAAAGCACAAACATATGCGATGCACTTCGGTAAAAGTGCCCAAGTTTACAGATGCGCTTCCATAAATGCGCATGCATATACGAAAGCGCTTCCATATACACACGCATGTATATGGAAGTGCTTTCGTAAATGCGTGTGTGTATACAAAAACACTTCTGTAAATGCATGTGTGTATATAGAAGCGCATATATAGAAACACTTTTATAAATGCAAGTGCATTCATAGAAGCAATTTTTGTATATGCGTGCACATATACAGAAGCACTTCCATATATGCATGCTCATATACATAAGAACTTCCATATATGCTCACGTATATACATAAGCGCTTCCGTATATGCACATATACATAAGAGCCTTTAATATATGTGTGCACTTCTGTATATGCACAAACATATACGTGCGTTAATATATGAAAGCACACACATATATGGAAGGCTCTTCCATATATATACATGAAAGTACTTATGTATATGTGCTCATGTATATGAAAGTGCTTCAGTAAATGCGCATGCGTGTATACAAAAGCGCTTCCATAAATGCGTGTGCCTATATATAAGCATTTACGTAAATGCACACAAATTTACAAAAGCACTTCTATAAATGTGCGCGCATTTACGGAAGCACTTCTATAAGTGCACGTGCATTTATCATGAATCCCTTCCGTAAATGCACGTGCATTTATGGAATCCCTTGCATAAATGCGCGTGCATTTATGAAAGCACTTCCATAAATGCGCATGCATTTATGGAAGCACTTCTATATACAAGCGTGCACATTTACATGAGCACTTATGTATACGTGCACACGTGTATCCGGAAGCAATTCTATAAATGAGCACGCATTAATAGAAGCACTTCCTTCTGTATATGCACGCATTTACAGAAGCACTTCCTTCCATATATGCATGCATTTATGTAAGTGCTTCCATAAATGCGTGTGCATATCCACAGAGCACTTATGTAAATGCGCACGGATATACATAAGTGCTTCTATAAATGTGCACACATTCACGGATGCATGTGCATATCCATGTATCTCTTCTGTAAATGCATGCGCATATACAGAAGTGCTTCCATAAATGTGTGTGTGTTTATGGAATCACTTTCCTAAAAGCACTTGCATATACATAAGTGATTTCCCAAATGCATGCGCATATTTATGGAAGTGCATATACAGAAGCACTTCCGTAAATGCACATGCATATATGAAGCACTTCTGCATATGCACATTTAAAATTCACTTTCGTATATGTGTGCACGTATACGGAATCACTTTCATAAATATGCATGTGTGTATGGAAGTGCTTCCGTAAAATCACGTGCATATGCGGAGTGCTTCCATAAAAGCACACACATATATGAAGCACTTCTGTAAATGTGCAAGGTTATACGAAAGAGCTTTCGTAAATGAGTGTGCATATACAAAAGCATTTATGTATACCCACGTGTGTATACAAAAGCACTTATGTAAATGTGCATGTGTATACGAAAGCACTTCCATAAATGCGCGTGCGTATACGGAAGCACATATACGAATGCACTCCCATAAATGCAGGCTCATTTACAAAAGCACATATATGGAAGCACTTATGTATACACATGCACATATACAAAAGCACTTCTGTATATGTGCACACTTACGGAAGAACTTCCATATATACACACGCATTTACGGAAGCGCTTCGTATATGCACGGGCATTTACGGAAGCACTTTCATATATGCATGAGCATTTACAGAAGTGCTTCATATATGCATGCACATTTATAGAAGTGCTTTCGTATATGCACTTCCGTAAAATACACTCGCATATATGGAAGTGCTTACTTAAATGCACGCATATACGAAGGCTTTACATATATGCACACACATTTAAGGAAGCACTTTTGTAAATGCGCACGCGTGTATGGAAGTGCTTCCGTATATGCATGTGCATTTACAGAAGCGCTTTCGTATATGCATGCACATTTATATGGAAGCACTTTTGTATATGCGCGCTCGTGATTTGTAAATGCACACACATATATGAAAGCACTTCAATATATGCACATGCATTTACAGAAGCGCTTTCGTAAATGCACGCATATATATAGAAGCGCCTCCTAAATGCCCGCGCATATACTGAAGCGATTATGTATATGTATGTGCATTTATGGAAGTGCTTATGTATATGTGTGTGCATTTATTGAAGTGCTTCTATACATGCGCAGGTATATATGAAGCGTTTCCATAAATGCGCATGCAAATACAAAAGCGCTTCTATAAATTCATGCGTATATACAAAAGAGTTTCTGTATATGCATGTGCATTTATGAAAGTGCTTCATATATACATACACATATACAAAAGCACTTCAGTAAATGGGGGTGCATATACATAAGTGCTTGATGAATGAACATGCATATATACATATGCTTTAGTACATGCGTGGGCATTTACATAAGCACTTTTGTATATGCGCGCTAATTTATGGAAGCACTTTCGTAAATGTGCATGCATATACTGAAGCGCTTCCATAAATGCGCCCTCATATACGGAAGCACTTCTGTAAATGCGCCCGCATATAGGGAAATGCTTCCATAAATGCGTGCACATATATGGAAGCGCTTCCGTAAATGCGCGCACATATACAGAAGCGCTTCCGTAAATGCACGTGCATATACATAAGTGCTTCCGTAAATGCACACGCATATATAGAAGCGCTTCCATAAATATGCGTGCATATACGGAAGCGCTTCTATAAATGCACGTGCTTATACAGAAGCACTTCCATAAATGCGCGCGCATATACGAAAGCACTTCCGTAAATGTGCACGCATATAGAAAAATGATTCCGTATATGCGCGTGCATTTACAAAAGCGCTTTCTGTATATGCGTGTGTATTTACAAAAGTGATTCCATATATGCAGGCACATATACTGAAACCCTTTGGTATATATGCACACATTTAGGGAAACGCTTCCCTATATGCAAGTGTATTTACAGAAGCACATATATGAAAGCACTTCCATAAATGTGCACGCATATACAAAGCACTTCCATAAATGCCCACACATATACGAAAGTGCTTTCGAAAATGTCTGCGCATATATGAAGTGCTTCCGTAAATGCACACGCATATACAAAATCACTTCCGTAAAGGCGCTTCTGTATATGTGCACGAGTATAGATAAGTGCTTCTGTAAATGATCCTGCATTTATGGAAGCACATTCTTATATGTGCTTCTGTATACATACGTACATTCTTATATGTGCTTCTGTATACACACGCACATTTATGGAAGCACTTCTATATATGAGAGCACATTTACATAAGTGCTTCCGTATACACACGTGGGTATACGAAAGCGGTTATGTATAGGAGCACACATTTACATAAGCGCATCTATATAACTGGGCACATTTACAAAAGTGCTTCATATATGCACGTGATTTTATGGAAACCCTTCCATATACACACATGTATTTATAGAAGCGCTTTCATATACGTGCGTGCATATACGAAAGTGCTTCTATAAATGTGCATTCATATGCAGAAGTGATTCGTATATGCGTGCACATTTACATAAGTGCTTCCATATATGCGCTTCTGTAAATATAGGCGTGCATTTAGGGAAGCACTTATGTATGTGCGTGCACATTTATGGAAGCCATTAATACTCCTAGTAGCCATTAATAACGTGCCAAATTCCATTTCAAATATCTAGAAATTGTTAAAAGTTAATTTTTTTCCATTCATTGAGTCATTGTCATTTGAAATGTCTAAGGCACCAACGAACGTGAACCTATGCGCATCAGTACTTCCAATCGTCAACCTAGTCATCAGTCCAACAAAAATCATATGGGCCACATCAGATTAACCAGGTAGATCAAATTTTAACCTATATGAGCTCAATTTTACCTTTGTAATTCCAATTTTCACCCCAAAGTTTTAAACCGGTAAACAAATCTCCGAACCAATCAAGTTTTCAGCGTTAAAATGTATGAGTCAAACCCTGAAGTGGCTCCAGATCCTATTGCATCCAAGAATGTAGCCACATTCAACCACTAAGCTGACATCAAAGACCCTAAAATTGTCCATTCTTGTACCATAACTACAAATGTTTTGAATCTTTAGGATTAAGAATGACTGACAAGGCATTGAACTTAGAGATACCAGTATATGAATGGAATCCATTGTTTCTTAAGAAAGAAAATAATTCAAACTTTGCATAATTCACAAATAAAGTGTCTTTATTTAGTCTTCTTCTTCTTCTTAGTCTTGACCTAACTTCTTCTAGGGTTTTTGGTTCAGATCTACAGACAATATGATTGGAATGAAGGTTGAATATCATCTTGATGGGGCTATAAAATTCATATCCTAGAATCCTAGGGTTCTTCTCATCCTAGAATAAAATGATCTCTTGAAGTTTGTCAATTAGAAAGTTCCAGAACTAGAAGCGAAAGAAAAGAAGTCTTAGTGGAGGAAGTGTGATGCGAAGAAAGAAGGATTCCAGTGGACATGCATATACATAAGCACATCTGTAAATGCATGCACATATACAGAAAGAAAGTTTGTAAATGTGCTTCTATATATTTTATATATGGATATTCATGATAGATCCTTAACTCAAATTATATTTATTAAATTTATAATATTTTATTGAATGCCAATATTTGGTTGAGATAAACTTACATGTTACAATAAGACTTAATATTTATTTCTAGATTATAATGAAAGATGGTCCTAATTGATAGGCATAACTTACTGTATTTTTCATAAATAGTGAGAATGCTTATGTAAGCATCAAAGTAGTCTACAAAAATGATATGGTAATCTGAATAAGCATTTAAGCCCTAACTGCCACATGGATATGTGGGCCCCAATTGGTTGGGTGTGCCACTTATGGATCGTCTCCCCTAATAGAAAATGGTGAAATCAATACCCGAAAAAGCACAGTACATCTAAACAATGGAATTTGAAGTCTATTTATGCATATACAATTTATTTTCTTCTTTCTTGTGGAAAAAAAGAAACAAAATAGTGCACTTAAATTAATAAAATGTTTTCACTGTTTTAATAATAATGACGAGAAGCATGATATTTCTCGTTACCAAAAATAGTATGGATAATATAGATAATAACTTCAGAGCCAACATACTCACTTGGTGAATTCTAACAATAGAGAGGATATGATAATGGTATATAAATCATGGTTTCCAACTACATTGTAAGAAGCTTTATAGGAGTTTCTCATAATATATAAAGAGATGGGAACTAGAAATATCATTGCCTTGCAAGGTGTGCATCTTTAAAGGACTTCAAGACCAACCCTTTCATAAAACCCAAATATGGGCTCCAAACACGTCCTTGCTTTGAAGGGCATGCATTATTTCAAGGACTTCAAGACCATTACCTTTTATATAACCCAAATATGGGCTTACATTTGAAACAAGTTTTTCACATCATATATGGGGTAAGAAAGTAGAAATTTGAGCTTCCAAACAAACCATCAAGTCAATGTAGATTCACGTTTAAGTTCCTAGTAGGTGTCTTCCCTGAACATAAGTAGCCTGCACCTTGAATCACATGATATGTTAATGTTGAGCATACAGTTAAAAGCGTTGAATATTATCCATGTTCATGCTACACACCCTTCATCAAAAATACATCTTGATTTCCATGTTACCAAATATATTATCGATGAAATTTAAATGATAGAACTTCCATTGATTGTAATTTAAATGATCGCCTTCATGTCAATCATGTTATTTTATGTTTTTCAAACATAACCCTGATTCATTGGTGAATTCAACAAAATGATAAGTTGTCAAGGGATCCATTTTGACTATGGTTTTCCACATTGAATAGTGATGAGGCCAGTTGCAACTCCCACACTTGATGGCATGCCAAATAGTGATAGAGGTCAGCTTCAACTCTCACACTCAATGACATGTCAAATAGTGATGAGGCCATCTCCAAGTACTCAACAACTTTAGTAGAATAGATACCTCTCAGCAAAGTTATCCAGGGTTCCATTCTCACTATGGTCTACCAAACTGAATGGTGTGCCAAATAGTGATGAGGAAATGCAAGTCTCAAACAACTTTAGTAGAACATATACCTCTCAGCCTTGAAACCCAATTCATGTAAAATAGTGGTCAAACAGTAATGAGGAAATGTAAGTCCTAAACAACTTTAGCAGAACATATACCTCCGAGTCTTGAAACCTAAGCCAAAGGAAGTTCATATTATTTTCTTTAGCCCCAATCTTAAGGTGTGTTTCTGAAAGCCACTTCGACCCCAAAAAAATACATAAAATACATTAAATGCATTTTCATGGAAAAATGATGATTGATCGGGAGGTTCGTCCATAAGACAATAGTGCTCACAATACTCTAGGGTAGTTGTACCTTGGTTGGCAGATATTATTGACCATTATTGTGGTAGAATCAAAACCATGTGAATAAATCAGGTACATGGATGAATTCACATACTATAGTGCTCACAATACTCTAGAGTAGTTGTGCCTTGGATGGCAAAGCTTATTGACCATTCCCGTGGTAGCAATCAAAACCCTGTGAATAAGTCAGTTGCATGGATGAATTCACAATACTATAGTGCTCACAATACTCTAGGTTAGTTATGCCTTGGTTGGCAAAGCTTATTGACCATTCTTGTGGTAGCCTTCAAAACCTTGTGAATAAATCAGTTGCATGGATGAATTCACAATACTACATGGTAGTTATGGCTTGGTTGGAAAAGGTTACTGACCATTCTTCTGGTAGGAATAAAATCCCGTGATTAAATAAGTTTTATAGATAAATTCACAATATTTATTAAACTATACACCTTGAAGATATTTACAATTCCAATTATGACAATAATGCTCTCAATTGAGAATGTAGGACATAAGCATTAGGTATTAACAATGGCCCAATTATTTATCATTTGTTGTTGGGACTTGAGTATTAGGTATTTATTATCTTTAGGATAAAAAAAGTTTAATTATCACTTGTTATTGCAAGCATATCTAAGGAGACTTAAGCATTTGTCTATGTTCATTGAATGCATCTCAATATTGGTTCGAAGGAAGATATAAACTGGTCTAACAAGGAGTGTGAATATTTACATCACAATGTGAAGGAAGTTTCCACTCCTTAAATATATTGCATAACATACTTGATTCCCCTCCATTATATAAATATTCCCTTTTCCCTTTTATATTGTATCTATAAGGAAAAACATCATTCTAAAACCTTTATGCAAGCACTTCAACACGAAGGATGTTGCACCTGCCATCTATTTAAGCCAACTTATTCCACTATAAGAAGCCATATCTTGCAAGCCTCACGTCGTTTGATTGGTATGCAAATATATGGCTTGATCAATAAGCAAATTGAAAATAAAATACACAATAGAGGCTTTTAATAAAAGGATGCAACTGTTTCATGACTTTGAATGCAACGAAACTTGAGAACATTCAGAAACATTAGAGGAAATTTGAGGTCTAAAATAGGCCTTATAAGGTAAATAATAAAATAATAGTTATTAATTTTGGAGAAATAATGAAAAAAACTATTTTTTTGTTCGTATTTTCAACATATCTCCCTATGTTTTTACTCAAATTTTGAGCGGGAGAGCTCGTTGGATGCATAATTTAATTCCACATCCAACGAGTACCCACACTGCATACTTTTGATAGACCCCGCAACCCCAAAAATAATAAATACCTGAAAAAATGTGATACAAGGGGCTAAATCCCATGCAGTCCAATCCACCAACCCACCAAGGACTATTAGAACATTAACCACATAACATAGAAACATCAATCTATGAAAAGCCACTAAAACATGGAAACATCAATCCATGAAAAGCCATTAAAGCATACTTACAAACTTAATTAAAAGAAAAAGGAAAATTTATGCAAGTTGAAAAGAATAAAAATAGAACAAATTTTTTTTGGCATGGAACACATAAATATAGACAACTGCTCTCTGTGATTCACAATTAAAAGTTAAAACATACATACAAACTTAGAAGAAATATGCAAGGTAGAGCTTTTTTGTAATCTGTATAATGTGATTATCTATGGGACAATGATTAAGCATCAAAAGAAAACACATCATCTTAAGACATGGTTCTCTCGTATCATGGTTGGCCTCTATTAGAAAATAGACTTCCATAATTGTGAACTGAAATATAAGAGTTGCATCAATCCACTATTCACTATTCCAACTGAAACTCTCATAGAAAGGAACCATATACAACACAAATAAAAACTACTATGAGGAAATGCATCCATAACCATCCAAAATGTTCAAAACCAAAGTTACAGTGCTACCAAGGAGTAGAGCAAGAGTGAGACCAAGGAGTAGTCCTTCCCAAACAATTCCTAAGAGCAAATTATTCGCAAAATCATTTCATACACGTATATATTTATAGATTATAATGCACATATATTTTAAAAATTCAAACACAAAATTAGTTACAAAAAGCATAGAGTTGAGTTTTACTCGTTAGACACATAATACCTTCTTATGAAGTAAGTAATTTCAATTATAGTAGATTAGAGCATCGAACACTAAAACTAGTCTCAAGATTTTGCAACCAGAAGTTAACCATTAACACCCCCACCCCCACACACATAAATGCACATATATCTTAAAAAGTCGAATACAAAATTAGATACAGAAAACATAAAGTTGAATATTACTAGTTAGATAAATAATAAATTCTTATGAAGTAAGTAATTTCAATTATAGTATATTAGAGCATCGACCACTAAAAATAGTCTTAGGATTCTGTAACCAACAATTAACCATTAACACCCCTCACCCACACACACATAAATCCATGTCCAAGAGACATCCATCATCCATTAACCAGGAATTATGATGAATTAAATTATCCAACATAAATCTATCCTGCTCTTATACTCGTCTGTAACCGTATATATAAAAGAAAATATGCACATATTACGTTATGGCCTAGGAAACCGCACCATCATGATTAGTCAGAGTTAGTGTTCTTTCATTACTACTCCATTCATCCACCATGACTTGTTCTTCAGTCACTCCTGCAATGACAAAAATAAAAGCATAGAGTTACACTCAAGCCCCCCGGAGTCTCTATTCTATGATGCATTGTCATGCCTATAACATAAACTGATGCAATTCAACTCCACAAATAAAATAAAAAATTTGCACATTGAAGTAGTTAATGATATACACCAATTCAATAAGAGATAATGGAAGCTTAGAGGATGGTGTGTAGATTTTTTATTCTTGTAATCTACCCTCTAAACTTCACCAATTCAAACAATGTAGTGATAAAATATTCACATTATATCGTCGAAAAAATAAAACATAGACATTAGGATATCATATAAATCATTTTGACTAAGATTAAATACCTTTGAGGCTTTGGTGGACTATTAAGCTCCACACTGAATCTAGGAGCACCTGCAAAGTAGAGCACCCACTCAAGTCGAGGCTCAGGAAGCTCGATAAGATCCCCACTGAATCTGGGAGCGCTTGTGAAGAGGAGCAATTGTTATATTCAAGGCTTTGTAGGCGCTTCCAGATCCCCAAAGAATATGGGAGCGCCTGCAAAGAGGAGCACGCGATCAAGTTCAGACTCTATAGGCGGGTCAAGCTCCCCACTGAATCTGGGAGCACCTGCAACGTGTAAAACCAGCTCAAGTCAAGTCTTTGGAGGCTTGTCAATATCTCCACTGAATCTGGGAACACATGCATGGTGGAGCACCCGCTTAAGTCGAACCTCTGGAGGCTCGTTAAGCTTCCCACCGAATCTGGGAGCTCCTTCATGTCAAGATTTTGGAGGCTCGTTAAGCTCTCAAATGAATCTGGGAGCAATGGAAATTTTTCACAAGGAAACTCGACGTGTTTCAAGAAATGCATATGGCAGAATTGATCTTGAAAAGTTTCAAGAATACTCCCACTCGACCAAAATATTTCGAGATGCTTCAACTTCCCAGTTCCGAAAAGTTGTCGAGTTCCAATAAAAACATCGTGCGTTTAGACTTCTCCTTTTCTAAATCCGTGAGAGGACTCTAACGTGTTATCCACACTAATAGATATCTGCACTAGCAGAGAGGTTTTAAAAAAACCTATTTACCGCTGATTCAGCTGTAGGAGTGAATAGGGGCGAGAACTAAAATCAAGAGTTCTTCTGACTTTAAACAGAGAAACAAATCAAAACCCATCTCCTTTATAGAGCCATAAGAGAAAGAAGCGTCGAAAAATTGTTGGCGGCAACACATTCTCACAAATCCACACGTGCTAATATCTATCGTCGACAAAGAAGGCATTAGAGAAACTAACTCTATTGGAAATCGACCCAGAACCAAAAATCTCACCCTAGAGCTTTTGGAGGTTGTACACAGAGTCGTCGTAGTCGAGATCGATCCCTGAATGATTGAAGTAGTTCATGAACGCATACAGAGGACCATGTGATATCTTTATTGGGATATTCATGAAAGCTATCTCATTTGAATGGTCCAATAGAAAATAGTTTCATGCTGGACAACTATATAAGAGTAAATATGGATATGAATGACAATGAAATATTACAAAGTGGGTGCCATATATATAATAATCGTAAAGGCACTTTGGATACCATATATGAAAGGATGCATCCTTTTATAATAGTTTATTGATAATTATTTACGTTTTAATAATATTTAACACATATATATTTTATTTATATTACATTCATTCTTATAATTTATTTATATTATATCTAAATAATGTTTATTTATATTTATAACATTGCCTTCCTCTTCAGATATGTTTTGTTCTCAAAGCATATTGATGAAAACAATGTTACGTCTTTTTGTTTTGTAAGTGTTGTTGCATCTTTTGTTTTTACTCTTGACAATTTCTTTTTCGATATTTCATCCTTGAAGAATCTAACTAGAATGTTTTTCATTCCTTAATTCCTCGATTTGCGTGGTTAATTGCTTAATACACTTTTTTAACCAAATATTTTATTTCTTTGTTAACATATTACTGATTTCTTGCTTCATAATTTCAAATTGTAGATGATGATTGGTTTCTTTTATAATGCTCTAACTCACCCACTACTATTTGTAATTGTATATGTATTTCTGAATATGTAATTGCCATAATTTGTGACTTTTAGTTATATTTTCTTTGATAGTAATGGATGCAGGTGCAAGAACCCTAAGTGGTTCTTTTTGTAAAACTTGTTCCTTTGATTTCTTGTATGTCATATGTAGATTGGGTGGTTGGGAAGAAGGATTGTTACCCTCCCCACCCAAGTTCAAATCTCAAAGATAACTTTTATAAAAAGAAATACCAAGCCTTGGGACTCACCCTGATAATATATCATCTTAAAAAGACTTGTAAAGCACTTTAACCTTTGTCAATCTAAAAATATAATTAATCCTTCCCTCTGTAATTTTTTTTTTTATTAGCCGTTTTTTAAATGTAATGTTTTTTTTATATTATGAAACCAAGTGTGGTTTCATAATCAATGTGTTGTTAAAACTTCTGTGTGTGTATGTGTTTGTTTCTTTTTCATGATTGTCTTACCTCTTCTCTTTTTTCTTCTTGGTCAAAGACCACAATTTTAGGGAAACCTTGGGATAATGGTTAAAAACCAAATTACACAAAGTGTAAATAATGGCCAAGGGACGGATCGCTCTGATACCAATGTAATATCCGTATCTAGATATTCTTGAAAGTTATCTCAATTGAATAGTTCAATAGAAAATAGTTTCATGCTAGATAATTATATAAGAGTAAATATGAATTTGGATGATGATGAACACTTACAAAGTGAGTGCCATATATATAATAATTGTAAAGGCACTTTGGAGACCATCCATGAAAGGATGCGTCATTTTATAATAGTTTACTAATAATTATTTATGTGTTATTAAGATTTAACATTAATATATCTTCTTTATATTACATCCATTCTTATATTTTATTTATAATATATATAAATAATGTATATTTATATTTATAACATTGCTTTCTTGTTCATATAGCTTTGTCTTCTGAGCATATTGATGAAGACAATGTTACATCTTTTTGTTTTGTAAGTGTTGTTGCATATTTCATTTTTACTCTTGACAATTTTCTTTTCGATATCCCGTCCTTGAAGAATCTGCCTATAATGTTTTTCATTCCTTAATTCCTCGATTTTGCGTGGTTAATTTCTTAATACGCTCTTTTAACCGACGATTTCCCTTTCTCTATTAACATATTAATGATTTTTGAATATGTAATTGCAATAATTTGCGACTTCTAGTTATATTTTCTTCGATAGTAATGGACGTAGGTGCAAGAACCATAAGTGGTTTTTTTTGTAAACCTTGTTCCTTCGACTTCTTGTAGGTTGTATGTAGATTGGGTGGTTGGGAAGAAGGATTGTTACCCTCCCCACCCAAGTTCAAATCTTGAGGATTAACTTTTATAAAAAGATATTTCAAGCATTAGAACTCACCCTTATAAAATATTTTCTTAAATAAACTTGTAAAGCACTTTAATCTTTGTCAAACTAAAAATACTAGTAATCCTTCACTCTGTAATTTAATTATTTTCCCTTTATCAACTGTTTTTATTAATGTAATGTTTTTTTTTTTATGAAACCAAGTGTGGTTTCATAATCAATGTGTTGTTTCCCTCTTTTTGTTGTTGTTGTCTTACCTCTTATTTTTTTCCATCTTAGTCAAAGACCACAATTTCAGGGAAACCTTGGGATAATGGTTAAAAATCAAATTACACAAAGTGTAAATAATGGTCAAGGGTCGGATCGCTCTCATACCAATGTAATATCCGTATCCGAATATTCCTGAATTCTATCTCAATTGAATAGTCGAATAGAAAATAGTTCCATGCTCGATAATTATATAAGAGTAAATATGAATATGAATGATAATGTAATGTTAAAAAGTGAGTGCCATATATATTATAATTGTAAAAGCAATTTATAGATCATCCATAAAAGGATGCGTCCTTTTATAATAGTTTATTAATAATTATTTGTGTGTTATCAAGATTTAACATTTATATATTTTATTTATATTACATTTATTTTTATATTTTATTTATACTATATATACATAATGTTTTTAAAATATTTCTATTTATAACATTGGAGGTGAGTTTCATTTTCATGCCTAGTTTTTTCATTCGAAAAGAAATCTTAAGTAATATTATAGTTGCGCCCAAGAGGCCCATTCTACAGCTCATAGGGGGAAACGTGTAACTCCTGAAATGTGTAACTCCTGTTGTGTTCATACTAGAGATGACACATGTCTTTTATTAAAAATAATAAAATATTGTAAAAGTAACATGTCAACCCAAATTGGATTTAAATATTTAGAACTGCATATATATAAAACTACATAAATTAGATAAATCAAAACATTCCTCAACATTTCCATTCTAAAAAGGGGTTTGCACTTGGAAATATTTGATGCCTCTTGGCGCTTGGTAGATTCCCTTTTAAGATGGATCTATGCTAGTTATCCTACATTGATTGTGAAGGTCTTGGTTTCTATCTGTGTACCTAGGGGTAGGGTAGGGTACATGTGCCTGTACTGGATACACGTGTACGATATTTGGGTATGTGTAAGAGATGTACCCTATTGTACCCTTCCATACCCCATACAAGCTCCATGTACCCGATATTTTGTAATTAAAAATAGGTACGTACATGCTAAATCATACGACGTACCCCATGTTTGAGTACTTTGGGTGTGCGAACGACTCCACAAAAGATCCCTCGCTATTGAGGGAAGAAAATGACTGATTTAATGAAATAAAAAAATGTGGGGCCCTTAATACACCTAAACATTGATTAGAGAATAAACTTAAACGTTATCATCCATCGAGGATATCAAATCAACTATCTTGTTCATTTTTTGTTGTTTTGAACTTTCTATTTCATGTTTGGAAATGCCATTAAACAAATTGTGAATGGTCATTGTTCAATAAATCATTTAATTATTAATCATGACTCATAATTTATGAAGAAATCTGACATATGCATGTGACATGTGATATATATAGAGATACTATCCTTGATGTACCCAAGCACCTTGTTTCAACTGTAGTAACTTAGCTGTTTAACAATTATTGCATATATCCATTCTAAATTCATAATGTCAAGTTGTACATATATCCTTTCTAAATTTGTCAATTTGTGAATATAGTTTTTATTTTTTAATGCATATAACTGTGCATCTATAAACACCAATATTTGCATATCTATATTAATAGATTCTAGAGGTTTGTAGAATCGAGCATTATTAAAATTGCAATTTTGAGTGTTATGGTATGAGTAAACTGTCTAAAATTTTCATTTTGGTGTTATGGCTAAGAATCAAAGTAGCTGCTTTAGGGGTTGGTGGCTGCTATTCGAAATGTGTGCAATGTGATACGACGCTGGAGTTGGTACCCAACGCCCTCTCCTTAGACGCCCCTTCCTACCTCCTAACACCCAAAGAAGCCACGAAAATTGAACATACTTACTTTGTGAGCAATACTTACTCTTGTCTAGGTCAGTCAGAAGGAATTGTTGGACACAATGCCATATTGGGGGGGGGGTGAGGGGGTGAATCAGTGTGCTAGCACCCTTAACAAATTTCACTTCTAAAACTTAAGAAAAGTTCATCATTCATATTAAGCTACCAAGTACATCAACATTAATCAATCAATCAGGTCATCAACATATATCATAGGAGACACATCACAAAACAAGTATATAAAATTTTGTTTATATTTTCATATGAAGTACAATGGAAGACTTCAATCTTCGGGATTACATCAGCATCAACTGACTAAAGAGCACCAAATCTTATTCCAAGGCCCAATTTGATTTTCTTAGCTCCAAATAAGAAGAGATGAGGTATCCAAACCTCAGAGTGCAAGATTCCTCTTGCCATCACCTATTGATCAATGTCATCAACTCCGTGTCATGTCAAATATCAAATCAATCTTTGTCACCACTGTCAAAACAATGTCAAATCAATGCATGTCACTGTCAAGTCAACAAGTTGTTATTGTCTAGTCATCAAGGTTGTCACCGTCTAGACATATATGGTTGTACACTCAAGTTGTCTTATCAAAGGTTGTCATGTCACTTCAATGTGTTGCCACTTTTAATCAATTATCACATAAAATGTCAAGCCATCACTGTCATTGGCTAGTAATCATATCACTGTCAAGAAGGTTTGCTTCAAATCACAAATCAACACTGCCAAAACACTCTGGTAGCATCAAGACCACTAATTCACATGACTATGGTTTCTTCAAAACTGATTTGTTTGCTGCAAATATATCTTCAGATATCAAACTCATAGATCAACAAAACATAATTCAAGCCTTTGATATGATCATCATTTATGCAACAAGGCTTCTACCTTGCCTTTGCAATGCCATTAATGGCTATGAAGCAGGATTATGCATGCTTCAAATATGCACTTATTACTAGATTAATAGGGTATGCTCCAAATGTCCTCAAACAACCTTTGTCCCCTAGTCTTTACACGGTCCTTGTTCCTTAGATTATTCCCTCAAAATCCATTCCAAACAGTCCTTCAGTAAACCATAATCCAAACAACCTTTTACTATGACATGGATCAGTACTTTTCATCATCCATCTTCACATGTCTCAGTATAAAATTCAGAACTTTCTCATCCATGAAAATTAGAGCTATAATATTCAACACTTGCAATAAAAGATGCTCTTGTGGCTGCCTTAGTGATACCTCTGGATGCCTCCAAAATATCAGTGAGTGTGTACTTTTGCAATTCGAGATAAGAGAGACCAAACTTTAAGGTTCACATGCTTGTACCCTGAATTTGCTTCCTTAGTCATTTGTGGTTGCCTAAGTGGTTATAACAAAAAATTAGAGTTAAATCGAACTTCAAACTCCTCCCTTTCAAATGAGGGAGTCAACCTCCTGTTTATACTAATTTTCCATGATTTTGTTTACTGAACCGACTTTGTATGAAGAATAATAATAAATTTTATATTGGTTTGAACCCAATTTTGTATGGGCCGACTTCCTTAAAAAACTTACTTCCACACCATACATTTAATCATTCAAAAGTAGTTGTTTTTACTTGTGTTTTCAACATGGAAAATGACCACAGTACAGGTCATTTATATTCTCCTTAAATTGTGGGGTTTCAAATATAATGAGGGCTTTCATGGACTTCTGTGTATCACGACTACCTCAGTTTTTAATGCTCCATCGAACTTAGGCATAACTACACATTCAGACTTTTTCATGCTCCTTCAAAATTATGAGCATTAAGTACTTCCTTCAAGTGTTAAGGGCATCATGACCATCATATCAAGGGCTACAACAATCATGGGCTTGCAACCACCATATGTATGGGTTCCAAGATCCAAGGATCATCATAACTAATATTACCACATCATTTCAATCATACAAGAAGACCTACAAGGGTCAAGATCCATCATGCCATCAATTGCATGGGTCCCGAGCCACAAGCAACCACATGCAAGGAGATCATGTCCAAGGTTTTCATATCAAGAATGATAAGGAATTTAATGGACATCTTCAAAATTACAAAGTCTTCATCATCATAAAGGAAACATTCATCCATGCAAGAGTGAGGGCTTCGATTCCAACCAACCATATATATCAAGGCACCATAAAGGTATGACCATACCATCAAATGCCAAGGTCCAACATACCGTCATCTGTATGGGTTCAAAGACCCAAGTATCCATATGCAAAAGGATCATATGACCACCTCCAAAGGCTCCATAACCGCATAAAGAGTTACAAGAGCATCAAGGTCTTCATCAAGTGCAATAAGTGAGCTCCACGAACATCAAGTGGCACATACCAAGTATGTGGGCCACAAATGACCACATATTGGGTCATTTGGACCTCCTAGTGCTCCAAGGCAAACACCAACTGCGGGTGGTCTCCAATGCCCAAACAAACATGTCATTCTTTCCACGTCATCAACCTTTGTCACTCCTTTGTAATTAATGGCTTGCCATCAATGACAACCATGCTCAACATACATATTCCCCCCTTTGTCAACAACCTCTCCCCATTAGATTGATGAAATGGAGTTCACGAACTTTCAAATAAATTTTTTCTGTTCCTACACAGTGGAATGGATAGTTCACTCATTTATAAGTCCCCTAATTTCGGCCAAGCACCCTCTTCATACAGTAGAATGGAGATTCCATACTCAACTTCATAAATCAGAGTGAAATTCGATGGAACAATTGTAGTTTTTCGTAATTTTAGTTTCATTACAATAATTAGGTGCTACATTCACCAAAGGATATTCTCCATTCTTTCTTGCCGTAACCACTCTATTTTTTCCATCAACAATGTGCTCTTCTTCGGTCATAAATCCAAATATCTCTTCGTTAGCTCCTTTTTCCTCAAATACAGTTCCATTTCCATCCTCCAGTCTTGTCTTATGCCTTGGGCAAGAATTGAACCCGAACATTGATGGAATTTATGTATATATGTCTCTAATACCCTTCTTACTCAAAGTTAGACAAGGAACAACAATGAATTAATTTGTTCTTTTGCATCCCAGTGGTTAATTAAGAAATGAATCATACTTTTTAACACCCATTATCCAGCTAAATAGAGTATGTAAATTGTGTTAGAAGACAATTGAAATTTTAAAAATCTTCAAACAAGTGTTTGTAGTCCAAAGTAATGATAATTGCCTTCCAAGCAAATAGCCTTTCATTGGACTCCCTAATGATGTAATAACATTCACAAAATTACTATTAAATTCACTTATAATATATGCTTCACTATGAATTTGTTATTTTTAAAACTTATGAATTTGACAATGAAGTGGGAAAAAAAACTTTTCCGCTGCAAAGACCAAGTGCCACAAACAATGCATGCAGAGTGCACATGCCATTAAAATTTTATCATGTGTTACGAAGTGCAAGAAACAATGCATGCATTGGCAGAGGTGTTTACTTGTTACTCATACAATGTAAATCCTATCTTGATACTTATATCGAATTGATTCCACCTCTATAACATGTCCAAATCTCAAATCTCAATGCAGGGACTTGTTGCATTGCAACTTCTTTTGTTAGTTGTTACATTTTGTCAAATACCCAACTATCATTAACACATAAATAGAGTGGAACAAAACATTTCAACAATTAAAAAAATGTGAATTTCAATGAGTAAGTACGTTGCTCTACTAGAACATACTATAGGGCACATTGAGGTCATAAACCCCACACACCCACTGGAATATGTCTTGTGTAATTGCATTTGAATTTTAGGAGACTAAATTAAGTGTTTCACTTAAAGTAAGGGCACACTGAGGTCATAAACCCCATGTTTCACTTAAAGTAAGGGCACATTGAGGTCATAAACCCCACACACCCACTGAAATATGTATTGTGTAATTGCATCTGAATTTTAGGAGACTAAATTAAGTGTTTCACTTAAAGTAAGGTCGTCGTGGTTTATGAGAAACGTTCAACCATATTAAAAGAATAATATATCTAAAAAATCTAGGCTTATAAGAATCCATTTATTTGTTGGCAATGAGAATCCCTATGATACAAAACTCAAGGTGTTCCCTTTGCAATGTTGTAATTTGCTTATAATAAGCAAACTTAATTTAAGTTACAACTCGGGATTTTATTCACCAATAGAATTCTAGAGCCATGGTATCCATGAACACTAAATAGTATCATTACTAACAAAAAAAAACTCCATCACTCACAAATGACATCTATAACCATAATGTTTAAATTCTCAACAAAAACATCACTATTAACAATAATCCATTTATTTATGGACAATAAGAATCTACATATACAAAAACTCACAATGTTTCCTTTGCAATGTTCTACTTTACTTATAATAAACAAGCTTAATTCAAGTCACAACTCTAAGATTTATTCACCAATGTAATTCTACAGCCATGGTATCCAGGAATACTAAATAGTATCATTATTAACAAGAAATTAGTAAACCAAAACAACATTTAGTCGTATTCATTATTCATTCATACATACCATAATAGTAAACACAAATAAACATAATAGAGACAATTGCAACACACAAATTTAAGGGGCCAATAATCCTTTTCATTATAGCAAGGCTAGGGATATAGGGCCAACCAAGTGTAACGAACATAAAATATATAAATATTAAAAATAATATTAATATATAATATATAATTATTAATTAATAATTATCAAAGAGTCATGACTGTAGGTTGGAAAATCACGAATGGACGTATATAAGTCCGACCATTGTAAATGTATCATATCTATTCTATCATCAATATATATATTATTATGGCTTATTTAATATTCCAAGTCTTTTGGTAATATTATTTGTGTAAAGTGAATAATTATTCACTTCATTGGTATCAGAGCCTCGTTGGCTAGATTCCGGCCTTTGGCCATTTTATCGGTTTTTAGCCATTATTCCAGGTTTCCTGAATTGGGTCTTTGACCATAAAAATAGAGAGTAAAAGGAGAAAAACAAAGTGAGAAGTAAAAACAAAATAAAAAAGAAAAGAGAAAGAGAAGAAGGAAGAATAAAAATTAAAAAAAGAGAAAATAATCTAAAGGAGAAGAACGTAAAAAGATAAAAGAAAAAAAGGAAGAAGTAAAAATAAAAATAAAAAAAGAGAAGAAGGGAGAAGATCCCATAAAAAAATGAAAGAAGAAAACAAAGACTCGTGGTTTTATAAAACAAACCCTTATTGAATATTAAATAATAACTCATACCTTAATTAAGTTGAGTTTAGTCTTTAATTCTCTTTATTAAATAACATAAAAGCTAGAAGTGCATAAAGAAATGAGATTGAACCTAGGTGGGGAAGTTAACAATCATTCCTCCCAACCATCCAATCTACTCACATTTTACAAAACTTAAGGGAAATAAAAGATAAAAAAGGTGCATAATAATTGATACTAAAAAGCAAGTGAGATTGAACTTAGGTGGGGAAGTCAAAAGAAAAAAATAAAAAATAAAAAAAATTGAATACCATCATCATATAGTGTGGAAGAAATCAAAGATCATGGAATCTAGTTTGTGACTACAAATAGAGAAATTAGAAGCCAAGTTAAAGCCTTATCGAAGAGACAATGAATAATTACGAGACACAAATACGAACTCGGAAGTAATAATTAAAATACATGAGATGCAAAAAGAGCTCAAGGAACAAAAAAATTTCGATCAGAAAAGTCATAGAGAAAAATTGTCTGCCCAAATTAAGAAATTAAAAAGCGAAAATGAATTTAATCAGAGATTGAAAAATCAAGATATAAAGAAAGAAATAAATGATTATGAAGTGGAAATAAAACGATTAAACAAAATCATTAGCGACAAGGATGAAGAACTAATGCAGATACGACATAAATTAGAAAATCAAGAGTCAGTGATCGACCAGTATCGACAACAGATAAAAGTTCTTCAACAACAAAATGACGACTCTAAAAGACTCATAAGTCGAAGATCGCAAAAAGTAATAAAACACTATCCAACAATTCCGAAGAAATTTTTAGATTAAGTAATCATAACAAAACACTAGTCACAAAAATTAAGAAATTGAAAAATAGTCGGAAGACAGAACAATCTATGGAAGACATTGAAGGGAAACTTCTAGACAAGCAGGAAGAAAATGATTGCATCAGAAGTCATAACAAAGATCTTAAGGAACAACTTAAGAAGTCTGAAGATGACAGAAACGAGCAAGTAGAAGTGATTAAGAAGTTTCAAAATGTTTATGTGCTGTTGGAAAACAAGTTGGAAAAGATGCAGAAGGAAACCTTAAAACCTCAAGGGACGAAAATACAACTTCCAACTCAAAAGACGATACTCGTAAAAGAAAATTACATTGTGAAAATTCCCTATCGACACCCCAACCATAAAAACTGAAACTCTAAAAAGTGGGAAATGTCGAAAGATAATGATACTAATATGATCAAAGCTCCTAACGACAGATCAGTCGAAAATCCCAACAGTCAACAACAAATCAATTTATGATGGATTGACCCATCCACATATTGAAAGTTATGCTCTACACTTAACAGTTCGTATCGACATGTTTCTTCAGCCACAACATCACAAAGAATGACGAGACAACATTATAAGGCTTTGAGGACAAAGCCTTTCTAAAGAGAGTGGCAATGTAACGAACATAAAATATATAAATATTAAAAATAATATTAATAGATAATTAATAATTAATAATTAATAATTATCAAATAGTCATGACTGTAGGTTGGAAAGTCACGAATGGACGTATATAAGTCCGACCATTGTAATAATAATAATAATAATCTATTTTTAAGGTCACCGCCAAGCGAGACACCAAATTGGTGTATGAGACCCCCTTGTTTGTGGGACAAGGGACCCCCCTCTGCGCATCGATTTCACTGCTAAAGTCTACAGAGGTGTACATACACTACCCCTCTCTGGATTTGAACCCGTGACCTCCTAAGAGGAAACACATGCTCTTAACCATTAGGCCCACTCATGCTGTACGGTGACCTTAAAAATGTATCATATCTATTCTATCATCAATATATATTATTATGGCTTATTTAATATTCCAAGTCTTTTGGTAATATTATTTGTGTAAAGTGAATAATTATTCACTTCATTGGTACCAAATGTAACGAACATAAAAAATATAAATATTAATAGATAATTATTAATTAATAATTATCAAAGAGTCATGACTGTAGGTTGGAAAGTCACGAATGGACGTATATAAGTCCGACCATTGTAAATGTATCATATATATTCTATCATCAATATATATATTATTATGGCTTATTTAATATTCGAAGTCTTTTGGTAATATTATTTGTGTAAAGTGAATAATTATTCACTTCACCGAGCACATCAGCTTTTTAAACTTGTTTTTTTTACGGAGCAGCTGACAAATATTTTGGGGATTCTCAGGTGTTGGCTTCACTCTGTATTTGAATTAGTCTCATTTTTTATTCTGCAAAATGGGATGTGAACCCAGTACAAATATGAGGGTTGAGCTCTTAGTTCTCTGGGCCTACTCTATGAGGGTTGAGCTTTTAGCTTTTTGGGCCCTATTTTTTACAGCAGCTTCCGTGGATGTTTCATCTCTTTCTGTTCATGGAGATTCCTCAGTGATTATAAACGGAATAAATTCCAAAAATATGAAGGCTGAGAGCTGAGCTCTTAGCTCTTAGCTCTCTAGGCCCTGCTCTTTACAGCAGTTTCCATAGGTGTTCCATCTCTTTCTGTTCGAGAAGATTCCTCAAAAATTGGATAAATTCCAAAACAACCTTTCTGCTTTGTGTTGTGCTCTATCTTAGCAAATGATAGCCATGGTTCTGCCTCTGTTGTAGCGATGCGGATCTGTTTGAACAGCTATTGGGAAGTCAAAGCGGGATAATCTGGTATGGGTGCGCCAGGGGACAATGACTTAAGGGGCATCCCATTGGCTAGAAACTGTGCTGACTGGTCTTGTAAGTTGTCATTTGCTTCTTTAGGTCCTACTATGGTGCTGACGATCTTTTGCTGGACTTCATTGGAGAGGAAAGGGGTGATATCATGGTGTGCTTGGAAAACACTGAGAATTTCCTAGCAATTACCCGGGGTCTTGTACCCAATGTTCAATCTGGGCTCCGAATGAGATAGTTTCAGGCTCCTGGAGCAATGAAAGAACTTCACAGGATTCTTTTTGGTGTCCTGTTTGGGCATCTTCCATTTGTTGGTCTTGTTCTGAAATGCCCTTGTTTGCATTGTACTACTGCGATTGGACATATGTCTCTGGTTCAGAATCATTGTGGACTTTTGTTAACCTATCATTTATCATTTTGTAGCAAGAGGGGATCGAAGATGGTAGCTTCTGAGTCTAATGCCTCCTACCTTTCCATTGAATTCTATTATATCAAAGTCTACAGAGATTTATTTAGATTATGTCGTGATCGAGTTCTTTAATGCTAAAGGAATTAATTGCTCGACGTAATATATTTGAAATCTTGCATATTTGAAGATTCGTTGATATTTTGTATCATTTCCATATCGGATAAGCCAATGGTTTGCGTACATAATCATGGATAAAAGAATTAGTGTCAAAATCTATAATATGCTATGTAGCACGCGTATAGCTCTTGGTTTTTAGGAAACTGGTTCTCGAATTTTTGACGTTTCAGGGAACTTGGGAAGTCGTAGGGAACAGTTCCGGATGGCTGGGAACTTACTGGAAACTTTTACCTCTAAAATTGGGAACTTGGGGACTTTTTTATGAACACATTCATAATGGCTACATGATATGCATGGTTGATTAATAATAAATGTAAATATATTTTGACATTTTATATATTAAATATAAGAAAGTAAATTTATTTATTTTACTATTTATTTTATGAATAATTTTTTTTTTAAACTAATTGGAAATGGTTTTAAATCTCACTTTAGAACTAAATTCATGTATTACATTTAAATAAGAATTATCTTGATTTTTATTTTATAATAATTTAAATTTGATTATTTATACACTTCTGCAAATACCGTAGCATAGAATGTTTTGTAAACATATAATATTCTAATACATTTTAATCATTTTTGACACAAAAATGAAAACTTACTCTAATAGTATAGCCACAAATATAGGGACAACAACTTCTAAAAGTCCCCACTTTATAAAGAGTCTTCCTTTGATGTGGATGGTAATCTTGATTTTATTGCCATTTCCATCTGCTAAGAGGGTCTAGTTAAGGGATAAGCTAAGTCATCTGGTTTGTGTTAATGTTTTTTTTCTTTACTATGTTCTTTTCTAGTATTTTTTTAATTATTTTATTTCCATATATATAATTGATTCTCAACTAGCAGTTTCCTACAAATTTGGAAAAACTTCTAGACATATCCGATACTCTACCCACTTTCTCTAAGTTTCCCATGTTCCAGAAACTTGTGCAATATAAATAATATGTAATATGTGTTAATGAGTGGCAGAACATCTGCCATCAGAGAATATGGATAATACATAATTGGTAATGGGTGGCAGAACATCTGCCATCAGAGAATATGGATAATACATAATCCCTTATTTTTGGGTAATATAAGGCAGTTAACAATTTGAAGATATCAATCCTCCTCAAGTGGCTAAGGACCTTAGGTTATCAAGTGGCTTAGGACCTTAGGTTATCAAGTCAGAAATCTAAGCATTATTTAAAATCCAAAATGTGAAGGCATTAGTTCCAGATTCTTTTGGTCAAACGAATCAGTATCATATCCAAATTTCCAGGCAACAGTTCAACATTCAAAAACTATAAAGTAGCATGTGAAGATGTGGAAAGGGGGGGCAGCGATCTTCCTTTCATGAAAGAAAGAAAGGGGTTTTTAGAACATCTCTTTGGAGCAGCAAAGCTGTGTTCTTTATTGTGAGCCTGATGGGCAGCTGTTTCTGTAGTATTTGATTATCAAAGAATCCCTGTGAATTGAGTTATCAGTTTGTTATCTCCTGGTGTCTTAAATGCATTTTCTCTTTATTTGAATTATTTGTTTGTGAATTACAGAATTCCTGAGCAGTAAAGCTTTACTCTACTTTCCTATGATTCATAAATTTTGTTCAAACACTATCTCTTCACCGACGAAAAGCATTTTTGTTCAGTGAATGATCTACCCTTTGAATGTATACGATTGTTCATCTTGTGGAACTTATATATGTCATATTTGTTTCTCTTTTTCCTCTATCTTTCATGAATACATTCCAACTTGTCTGGTATTTTGTTCACTTGCATTTGATCCATGAAATGTCATAAGAGACTCCATGCACAATGGATTAAATCTAGTGTTCTGCCTTTCTTTCTTTCTTGACCCCGTCCACCCAATCATTTATCTCTTAAATCTAGTTAATGTGCTTAATATTCTATACTGTTGTTTGGTGAGAGGAAACAATTAACATTAATTAGTCCTTGAGGGAGTCCTCTCTGAGTGGAAAGACCGGCTTTTAGTCTATATCTTGGTTCAAGATGTGCTTGGCATGTTATTTCTCTATTTTTTAGAGCCAAGAACATTGCGTTGACATCTTTTGGCGTCGTTGCCGAGGAACAGAAACACGGAGTTATAGGTCCCCTAGGTCTGACATGGATTTTAGCTGTACTTCTTGACTATAAACAAGAACTAGACATTATATTGGCTGCTATAACATTCACTTGGCGACTCCAAGGTCTAAAGAATCCACATGATTTACTGGTGACTCCACTGGTTTCAAGATGTCAAGCTCATTTGCTGTTATTTTAGCTGCCAGGTTTGCACCTTTCAATTTCTCAAATGTTCCTGGTTTTCGTAATGCTATGCCTATTATTGATGAGTGAGGAGACCGTCGTCCCAGATTTAGAGAAATTAAAGATGACAATCCTACAAAACATTTCCTTGATTTTCATGAAATCATGCATGCATCAATTCAATATTGTGCATGAATATGTGTTGATGAAAATGTTCATGTATTCCCTGGAAGGAGATGCTCATCAATGGTACAGGTCTTTACCTCCTTCTAACGTTTCACCATTGAAAGAGTTTCATACATGTTTTCCTAATCACTGCAAAAGCTATTTTACTAATGAGCTTCCTTTCCTTTTGAGCACTGTTGTGAAGAATTTGAGGCACATAATCAACATACAATAGTTAATTCTTCTAGTAGTAAGGAAGATAAACCATTTTATGAAGAATTTGAAAAGAATATTAATTCTGGTCAATTTACTGTTGAAGAAATGAAACAAGAATCTATCACACATAAACCTTTCTTTTGTCCTTCTGTCCAAGAGGAATATTTTCAGGATGATTTTAATGATAAAGTTGATCATGATAGTAATGTTGTAGATGCATTTGACATTGTTTTAAATGAACCTGTTGTTCTAAATATTTATGAAAATATTTATGAAAATCATCCCATATATGATGAATACGATGATTTTGATCTAAAAGATGATGATAAATCACAAAGGAAGCTAATAGTATTCTCTTCTACTGAAAAGTTTTATCAGCAGTCACAGGAAAGCAATAAGCCTAAATTTCATGAAAAATTAGATCCAATATATGACAGTTATGAGTCAGAAGAGTAAGATCGAGCATTCAGTTTCATTTTTAGTGTGTAGAGTTGTTTTTAGAGTGTGGTTTTGAATAAGCATGTACAAGTATTCAAATTTTGTAGGTCTTAAGAAATGAAATGGATGAAGGCATTGTGGTCTGCTAGTTCTTGGAACTTTGTAGAAAAGCACCATCTCCTGTGGAGACGAGCCAGTTGTCAGCACTAGGATTTACTCCAGTAAATTTTTGGCATTTCATAGCATTTGCAAAAAAACCTTGCAAATTTCTTGTCATTAAAATTGTTTTCAAGTGAATCTTACCAAAGTTTGTCAAGTAAAAACCAAGTTGTCATTTGGTCAAATCCTTCTCTCATGTGCAAATCTAAACATCATGCAGAATTGGGTCTCTCAACTTAAATAATTAATATTATTAAAAAAAATCCTTTTATAAAACTATATTTGACTTAGCTTTATATTATGCATATTCCCATTACCTTTATCCATGAGGTTTTATAACCGACATTGTGAGGTTGATTTATTCCATTATTTATCAAATCCTTTATTTTATATAAAGGCATATGCATCATGGTTCAAAGTTTGAGTTTTCAAAGTGTTTAAACGTTAATACAAGTATCGAGAGAACAACCCTGTGTGTGTCATTTTCCAAGTCACCCAAACCAAAAGTCAAAGTTACACCCAACCTCTTTTTGAAAACTAATGTTACTTACTCGAAAACATGACATAAATATAAACATGATTCATAAATATAAGTTTTAAAGACAAGAAAGATAATAAGAATTCATTTTAATTATCTATACTAATCATATAAGCTAATTACATATTTACACATTTTAAAACATATTTGTGAGCGATCAAAGATATAACATGACTGTGAGCTATGGAGTTAAGGACAATTTTGTTCTTCTTTCTAAACCCTTACCATGATTCACATCAATATGTATTGTATTTGAACTCTTTTTGCACAAAGATATTGGTAGTTTGGACTTCTTAAAGGATTGTTTAATATAGAAGGGAGTTGTTTGTGTAAGGCTATGTTGAAAGGAAGAGGATCGTACAATGTGTGAGAGTTGGTTTGGGTACCAGGATTGCATATCTATGAGTTCCCAACGTATGTTGAAAAATAGGCTTGGGTTGCATTAATAGCTCAGGTTGTTGAATTCATCCTCATTTCTTCATTGCTTGGCATGGGGGTGGCAGCTACTTAAGCTATTTCCCGTAGATGGAAAGAAAAATGATCCCTTGTAGTTATTTCTTCAAGTGTGACCACTAAATGATAAGTAATTTATAAATTATTACTTATATATTGTGAATTAATGCTTTTGGTTTCTGTTGTCTTGAGGAATATGTGTTTGATTTGAGGAAATACAAGTCTAGAATGGCAATGTCTTAGGAATATGTGTTGGATTGTTTGGGCTCCATTGATGTGTAGGCTCGAACGTTGTTACAACCATGATTTCATGTTGTAGAGGACATGATTCATCTTTTATTATGTAAAATAAACTTTATTTATACCAAATACATAGAATTGGCTTTTTTGGTGTCAAAGAAGATGTAAAAACCAAGAATTATCTTTGAGGATTGTAATTGTGAGAAAATATTATGAGAGTATGCATTGGAATGACTAACTATGTAAATGTACAAGACTTTTTCTGTAATTCATGCATGTGGATAAATTTGTATCAATTTGGGGATATTGTCATTAACTGAATTTATAATTTTTTGTTTACTATATTGAATTGTATATATGTATATGTTTGTAATAACCTTCCATGGAGATATTAATATTAAAATTGGGAATGCACAACCAAGAAATCCAAATTGTGAATGAATATGAAATTTTTAAGTTTGGGCCCCAATGACCAAGGGAAGCCGATGTGGGTAGATGACATAATGGTATAGAGAAATTATATTAGTGCAATTAATGTTCCATCCCCTTAACATCACTATAGAGGAGGTCAGACCTATGTGTTACACTAACCATTCTAACATAAAAATAAAGAGGGGCCTAAGCACCTAGTCCCTCCAGAGGCATAAGGTTATTGGGATGAAGGATGATAGCACTAGTTCTTGGGTGGAAGCATGGTCCTTGCATAAGGTTTTACATGATGCTTCATATGGTCTATTAATTTTTTGGTTTCATCATATGGGATGGTGATTATTTGATTAATTTTACTTTCCCATGCACTTATGATTAGTGTATCTTGCAACAATTGTGATTTAGCACTTGATGTATGATGGATATTGTTCTGGCAGGTATGCTTTTAGGTTTATTGGATTTTAATAATAGAACAACACTAGTTATTACATTTTTTACACCTAGCATATGGTGATCATGTAGGTATTTCCATGTTTATTTCATACTACATTTATATATCATTTTTTAGTTAGTCATTGGATATTATTTTGAAAATATTAATTTATGGTGTAATGTTTCCAAATGGAATTTTAGGAACACTAGCTCAAATTCGTCTAGTTTTTGGACAAGGACTTTAATATTGAGACTCAAACACAATAAACTACCCTAAAATTTTCCCAGATTGATGTCAAGACCTTCTACAACTTAAAGACAACCTACAACAACCTAAACAGACTCCCAACTTAGACAGTTGCACATTTACTAGGCTACATCACACCTGGGTTGACCCTTTGGCTTCACCTGGGTTGACCCTTTGGCAAAGCCAAAGGATCCAAGGCAATATTCTTAGGACTTATGTGAAACCCAGAGGATTCTAGTGAAAAATGGAAGTGGTTGGGTTATATATAAACCCCACTTATTATTCAAACACTGATATAAAATATTAGACCTGATTTGGCTTGAATTTGGGAGCTAGAGAGAAAACTAGGAAACTAGGACTGCTCAACTAGTTAACTTCCAGGTGAACTCAAACAGCCTAAAAGGGTCACGAATTTTAGGTTTAAAGGCTAGGATGGGCTTGAATTTGTCTTAGATACTTGAAAAATCCTTCATATCAGAAAATAGACGAGAAAAGACCATATATTACTCAAAAATTAAAAACTTGTCAAAATCTAGCATCAAACTAGCATAGGAGAAATAATACAAGGAAATGAAGATTCTACAGCCTGGAAATTTATCACTAGAAATTAATATTTCAGAAAATATTCATGGCTTCTAAAGTAGCTGGTAAACACCAAATATCATATATGACAGTGGACACATAACTCAAAAAGTTTACATAGAAAGAAGATGGATAAGCTGCTCTAGGATATGATTTTGTCTTCATGGTACTTGGGATCCCAAGCAGTAATTCGACCCAAACTTGGGATTAGCCACCCAGAGTTCCCACAACTTGACATGGATCATATATATGAACAATAATATAGCCAACAACAACTATCAAGAACCACAGGTGCACCCTCCTTAGCCCATCACACATCAAACTTTAACTAGCACTAGAGACTCCTTACAATAATCACTACTTCAACCAGAATTCAGTTTCAATACTCCATCAGACTCTGATCAGACCTACAAAATACTTCAATTTATACATTAAACCTCCATGAAAATGACTGGATGTCCTCTTCCTCAAACTCCATTTGAAGAATCTCTCAATCCCTCAGTTGCATTAGTGAATGCAAAGGGGAACATCACCCAATGCTGGAAAGGGGCACATTACCCAAGCCTCTCAAAATCACAAATCTATCTAAGATGAATGAAAAACGTAAAAATGACAAAAAATCCTAAATGTGTGTACTCATCCTCCTTATATTAGCTTATGTTAGCTTGTTATTTCCTTCTTCTAAGCCCTGCTTTCTAGGAATTCGAATTAGAGATGAGTTTGATGTTTCTTTTGCAAGTAGATTTCACATTTGGCCCACTTGAATTCATGAATTCGACCCCAATGGCCAAAATTAGTCCATGTAGCTTTCTTGATGCCTTTTGCTTATCTTCAAACATCTAGAAACATCTTGCCTTGTTGATTTCCAGTTGCTTTTCCTACTTTTAGCTGCTTTCTCTCCATATTTTCTTGAGTTGAAAACTCCTATGCCTTGTCCTTCTCTTATGTGCCCTCTTGGTCCACCTAGACCATTATCCACTGATAAAACCATCAATTTAATAATTAAATATGTAACTATTGATTACATTCTTCTCCAATGTCTAGTTTTATTAACTAAATAATCATTAACCAAAATTCATTTCCTATCTAATTTATTTAATTTCCTCCTTCCCATGGAACTGGATGGATTGTTAAACTACTATCAAAACTGGGACCGGTCCTCCCCTCCCAAAACTTGCTTCTCCTCAAGGAGGTGAAGAACATGGATGTTGAATCACTTCTACATTTTTCCACAACTTCTGCAAGCCTTGCTTCAAAACCATTTGAATCCCATCTTCATCATAGATGACCCTCCCCACCCCCCCTTCCCCCCGCCTTTTTTTACATACTTGAATTGGTCATCCTCTCCATCAAGTCATGATTGAACATGTTTTGGAAACACTCCATGACAAATTGAGCTTCAATATAGATTGAATTTGACTGTGCCACACCCTTTCACATGCTTCAATCCACTCAATATCTCGCATTCAACCCATTTTTGTTGCCACACATTAAACTCCTCATGTGTTAAGATTGGCCTTGAACTATTATGGTCAATTTCAATTTCAAGCTTGCTTTCCCTTAAGCACTTCATGCATTTAGCCAATGCATGCACGTTGACTAACACCTCCATGTTTGCAATTGAAGAATGTCTATGATGGAGTTGCAACCTCATGCAGTGTCTATTCATCCTCAAAACCATTCCTAAAATTCCTTTGGAAGCACCACCTTTAGCAATCTCTACCATAGAATCAAGATATGATCCTTCAATCCTTCCAAATTGGTTATGCAATGACTGCTTTGCCCAAGTATTTAACATGAATCCCAAATCAAAAGAATGCTTTCCAAACATCCCACAATGAACCATAATTTCATTAAAAGGAACAAATACAAGCTTACCAAATTGCTTGTTGTATGTTATGCTCTTCTAAGATGGTGAAGCCATAGGTGCGCTAACCAATCCAATGTTCATGCATGCAAATCCAAAATGGTCCTAATGGAAACATAGAAATATTTATGGAAAAATATTTTCTTCCAATAGAATTTGATGATGATGGCCAAAGTGGAGCTCAATTTTGGGAGAATGCTTAACCTTATGCATATCTTTCCTCTTAAGAAGTGTTACTATTGCACGAATCTTCCAACTGAGAAAGTTGATACCAAGAATTATTCTCGGATCCCAAATAAATATGGGAAATGCAAAGTGTCTAATACACCCACACCAAACAATACGAGGATCCCATAGTCTATGCCACACTCCCTCATCCATCACTAACATATGAAACAATCTGTCATTCTAAGGAATTTCAGGATCCCACTATCTCAACTGCATCCTCTAAAACATCACTATAACCAAGAAGGATGCCAGGATCCCACCACCACACTGGAAGATCATCACTCCCAATGCAAAATTGAATCGTTGTGAGTCTCTTCAACCAAGTATGAAACTCCTTATGCACCATGGGAAAACTAGTACTGAGACTCATACCACTAATATCCAAATGACATAGGTGACAACTCCATGTCCATCTAGGAATACTGCAAGCATCATATAACACCCATAGATGCCCATGCTGCTTACAAAATATGAATGATGTGTCAAGAAACTCTCCACTGATTCAAGCAAAAAACTTACCCATTGGGTTACTCAACTCCATTATGTATCTATCCACCCAATCAATGGATGAATAAACACTCCAACTGAATGATCCAAATGGAAATCTTGTATCTTCCCCATGTGCCATATTTGCTCTGGTACAATGACTCATCACTCTACTACTTTTTCCACCTAACCGACTCAAGTGGAACTCCCATGCACTACTATGCATGATGGGGGAATCAAAAAATGATAGTGGATGCTTCTTTTGTTGTTGTAAAGGGACTGGTGCGCTTGTCAAACCCCATGGCTTAACCATTAAGTCATCAGCATAAAGTATGGGGAGCCTCCTTCTCCTCTTGTGGCACCAAGTGAAAGAATCCCTTTACCTAATCTCCATCCCCATGTGTCACGGATGCCATAGATGTATGGGATGACAAACAATGAACCGATCTCAACTATCTACAAGATGCATCCATTAAACTGGCGAATGTATGCCCTCCTCTAGTGGTTGGCTCAATACTTGATCCTCCTCAAGCACTTGCAAATAAGAATGTTCCTCATATACCGCCATCACATGAGGATCCTCCATTGATCCATGAATGTAATCATCCATATGGGATTGGCTATCTAAAATGTAGGAAGTGGAATGTGATCTCTCCAACTTCTCATGAAGATGTTCAATCTGAATCTTAGATTCTTGAAGTGCACGTTGAGTACTCTTCAAAGACTCCCATGTGGAATCTAACTTAAGAGTGAGTTTTTCAATCTCTTCTACATCCCTTAAAGATGCACCATGATACATCCCCACACGATCGAACAAATGATCTCTATTAGAAAGAAAATGTGAAAATTTACCTTTGATGTCTATCATTGCTTCTCGAATGGCCTCCAAGTATTTAATATAATATGGCTCCTCCATTGATGCAGCTCTCCAACAAGAATTTGACACCAATGCAATAATGCCATGCGGTATGCTCAAGGCCTCATGTATATTCATTTCACTCACCTTCAAAGTCCCTACAAAAAGTGTGTCTCTTAAGGATAAACATCCTCTTCTTCCTTCTTTGGATCAACTTCATGATGAAGCTCAAGTGGTGAATGGGGGGATGATCCTTGTCCTTCTTCTCTTACTGCAAGATCTTCCTCTTCATGCTCATGGAAAACTTCTCCTACAGCATGTTGTTCCAAATCAATCTCTATGTCGCCAACATAGAGACTTATGCACCCTTCATTAGATCCTTTCTTATCCATGTTTAGAGTGTCTTTTGTTTTCATCCCTCCATCTTTGGATTTTTCTTCTACATCATTGGTGGAAGGATATAGTTCTTCTTTTGCATAGTTTTCTTGTATGTTCCAATCACCCAACAATGAATGGCACTCTACTTCTTTGCACACATTTTCAACCATACATGATACCCTTCTTTTATGTGTGCTGCAAGAGGGGTCCATGTCTTGGAGCATCATTCCAATCTCCGCTTCACTGTATTCTCAGAAAGAGAAGATTGCCCAAATTTCTTCTTTTAATGCTTGATAATTCCAGAGGTACTTAGAATAATTGAATTCCAATGACTTTAATTGATCATCAACTAATCTATACCTTTATGGAAAAGGCCTAATGTCTTCATCCCATATATGGTCGCAAGAGTAACCATCCTCTATGTATGTGAAGTGATAAAAAGTGTTGCATGTTGGTTCTTCATCTATGAAGTTGTACTCTCCTTCATACAACGCATAATGATATTATTCAACTGTAACATGTATCAATCTCATGGCTGCAACTCTGAAAAATGAGAGAATACTTTTCACAGGAGTAGAGGAAAGTTCTATGATACCAATGTAATGTTCCCAAATGGAATTTTAGGAACACTATAAGCTCAACTTTGACTAGTTTTTGGATAAGGAATTTAATATTGAGAATCAAACACAATGAACTACCCCAAACTTTTCCCATATGGATGTGAATACCTGATACAAATTTAAGACAACCTACAACACCCTAAACAAACTCCCAACTTCGACAACTGCACATTTATTGGGATACATCATACCTAGGTCGACCCTTTGGCAAAGCCAAATACTCTGAGGCAATATCCGTAGGAATTATGTCGAACCCAAAGGATTCTGGTGTAGAATGGAAGTGCATGGAATGTATCTAAACCCCCACCTATTTTTCTGACATTTAAATAAAATATTAGACTTCGTTTGGGATGAATTTCGGAGCTAGAGAGAAAACTAGGAAACTGGGACTACTCCAGTAGTTAACTTCCAGGTGAACTTAAACTACCTAAAAGGGCAACGAATTGCAGGTTTAAAGGATAGGATGGGTTTGAATTTTTCTTATATACCTGCAACAACATTCATATCAGAAAATATATGAGCAAAAGATAGTCTAATACTCATAAACTTAAAACTAGTCAAAATCTAGCATCAAACTAGCATAGGGAAAATAATACAAGTTGGAAATGCAAGATTCTACAGCATGGAAATTTATCACAAGAACTTATTATTTATCCTATGCATCCTCTTGGTCCACCTAGACCATTATCCACTTATAAAACTATTAATTTAATAATTAAATATGCAACTATTGATTACATTCTTCTCCAATGTCTAGTTTGATTAACTAAATAATCATGAACCAAAATTCATTTCCTATCTAATTTATTTAATTTCCTCCTTCCCGTGGAACTGGATGGGTTGTTAAACTGCTATCAAAATGGGGACATTACATCTAGATATAGTTATGTCACATGTTGTTCATGCACATTATTCTCACATCATTACAATTGCATGTTTTGAGTATTTAATGCCATGCACATTTTTTCTTCCTTGGAATTGGTTAATTAGCCTCATCATAGTAGATATGGTGGATTTGGATCATGCTTCTATGATTTGCTTATAAAACCCTTCGTAAATGGTCTTTGTTAATCATTAATATCTCCTTAATTGTTGCTTGGTTGCTTGTCTATGATTTGATGGGACCCTGCTTAAACATGTGGTAGACTCACTTCATTAGAATCTTGACCTGCACCTTGCCTCTCCTTGCTCTTTTGTATTGTTTCATGCTTTGGTTAGTCATATAAGGTAACACTGAGGCATTGGTGGCATGTCTTGACACTACAAAGTTTGAATGTGTCATGGATATAGATGTTTGTTGTTCGACCTTAGTGTGGTGATATATCATGGAAAGTTTTTGGTTGAAATGCCTAGCAAAGTTATACTCTCTTGTCATTGTCATAGATCTTATTATTGATTTGGATTTTAGAAACTATGGCTATTATGGGTATGATTACGGTATAGGTTTTGATGCAATCACCATAGTATTTTTTGTGATCTTGCATAGGCTTATGGGTATAGGTTATTTAAATCTCCTACATTCATGCTCCATCTCAGTTTCATCTAGACCATTGATGTTTGATCTAGTGGTGGTCAATGGTTTTGCTCTATCATTCTCTTCTATCACTAATGGCACCTCTCTATTATGACCAACATTTGGTTTTTTAGGGATTTAACCCGTCCTAGTATCCATATGACTTTTGTGACTTTGTTACTAAGCTATAGTGATTTTTTAGTGCACCTTGGTGTTATACTGTTATATTTTTCAGTGTGTTTGGTGTTTCAATTTTTTCCTGTTGTTGTTGGATTCGAGAGATCACCCTCTATTGTTCAATTATCGAAGGAATTAGTACAAGTTTAGAGGATGAATGTTTCCCTAACTTTAGGAGGAATCATGATCCTTTCAAAGGGCATGTGTGGTAGTATATTCTAGAAGAATCATAAGAGATTCTCTTTTCCTAGGTCCCATATGAATTTAAAAGGAGTATCGATTGGTTTTGAAAGAAACTTGGTCATGAGTTTATTATCTTTCTCGATGAAGATGGATACATTACATGGGAAATAAGTTTTCATCCTAGATATTATCACAATTGAAACTCTTATGGATATGTTTATCTTGATGTGATACATATATCTTTGAGTTGTGATTGGAAGGAAGGATACTAAATAGATTCACTGACTTCTTTTCATGATTGCATAATAAAGGCTTAAATTTCTATGAGATAATCTCTTTGGTGGAAAAGGCTTTCATATGGTCAATTGGGAGTTGTATTACACCTCAATAAATTAGATGGTTAAATGGGGATCTTTAATACCCTCATATGGCGATTCACAATTCAGAAGAATATGTTTGGAAGGTATTTTTGAAAACTTCTATTACTTTCATATGGAAATATTTTGAAATTTTGAAAACTTGTAAAGCCTTTCTTACTTGAAATATATATATCTCGGGGAAACACATTGGACTTTTCCCCTCATTTCAAGGATGGCACCAAGGGTAAATTGTATTCACTCTCCATCAAGCTACATCTACGTTATTCTTAATCCCAATGGGTATATTGGAACTAGAATACAACATGGATTTTCCAAGTATAATCCTACTAATGGTTAGAAGTATCTATCTACAAGCTATTCCTATGGAAACCTGTTATGGAACGCAAACAATGCATTTGTGCACGATCACTAAGGCAACCGAAAAATGTTCAATCATATATTATTTATGTATTCCCTTGCCAAGTCTGGATGGGATAAGCTAAGTCATTTTGAGGTGAGATTATCATTGCTTCTATATAGTAGAGATATTCCATCCCAGGAGATAAGATTCATATATTGTTGATTTCTAATATTGATTGCAACTCATTTGCAAGGAAAATATTTTTTACTATGGAGCAAGAGGGATAATGTCCAATTTAATAAGTAGGTAAAAATCCTAGATCTTTTCCATGGTTTAATAGATCCCTAATTAATGCAATCACATCCTTGTAAATCGTGGCGTCTTCCATTGATCTTCATGACATCCAAACAACATAGAAAGGGTATTCCACCAAGGGGAAACACCTTGCAACAATGATTAAAAAATGCACTGGTTTCCAATAAAGGATAAACTAAAATCTATCATTCTTTCATATTATGTTAGCATATTCCATTCAAGTTAGTGAAAATGACATCTTTGTAAAGATCTGAGATCAAACCAGATTAAAGATGAGAAAGAAGCAAAATAATAATCTATTAATCTCACTGATGTAAATGACAAGTGAAGAGTCTTCCATTTATAGCAATGGAAGAAGCCCAAGAATAGTTGGGAAGAAAAGAGATCCTACGTAAACTTACAACCAAAATTAGATGGCTACATTGGAACTCCAACACCCCCCATAACCAAAACGTAAGGAGCAAACAAAAGAAGAAAAAAAAAGATGGTTCCAACAATGAGGCCTAATAAGGTACCCATGTACAAACTCTCGTAAGCAGATAAAAGGAGAAACAACCGTAGGGAAAAAAAACCTCCTCTAAAAGAGAGAAAATAAACCACTACTAAAAAAGGCATTGGAGTTAAAACTGAAGAAGATATCACACTGATGCGGTGAATGGAAAAATAAAGAGACTGGTAGAGACTAAAAGCTCCAACCAAAACTCTAAATAAGAGAGACAAATAACCTCAATGAACATGGTTGAACTTTAAAGAAGTGGATAGGTTGCAAAGGCACAAAAATGGAAAACAAACAACCACCACATAAAATATTCAAAGAAATAGGTTCTTTCAAGGAATTGGAACAAGGATTGAAACATAAGCAAACACCATCAACAATTAAAGAATGAATGAGGCCCGTGGACACTAAAAAGGTCCAAACATGAAGAATGCATGAAAATCTAAAGAGGGACTAGAAACCCCATGTTGTCAACATCATCAAAGATACATGTCAAAATCCAAGTAACAAATTTCAAACTCCTGAGGTAGTGAGTATTGAATGCACATTTTAAACAACCGAGGTAACGAGAGCCGATTGCACACCCCCAAAATAAACTAATCCTATAGAATAAAACCTGACAGAAAAGACTGAGTATGTACACATTTACAATTGAGAAAACATCATATGTTGAGTGTCATTATGGACGCCAATCTATCTTGCCGAAGTGCATGGGTCACTAGCCACTGTAACCACTAAGTAAATATGGGAATCAATGACGTGTACAAGGATCACGACAAATACGCTTGATCTAAATCATCGAGGAGCTGTTGTATACCACCCTTGCATAATATTGAACTGAGTGGAAAATATTATGGAAATGGATGTCATAGTTGATGGAAAAAGTATGGGGTACGAGCTAAGGGCGACAAAGATGCAAAACAACCTAAGTAAGAAATACCGCAAAGTGGCGAGCTCCAAGACATTGCAAAACAAGGAAGTACAAGGAGACAAATTCTTAGTTACCTTCCTAAGACTATCTACACGATTGGCATAAAATCCACTACTCAAAAGTGTAGAACAAGAGGTACCATAAATAACCATCATGGACAACAATCCTCGATATGGATCCTAACAAACAAGGTCATGTTAGGTACCCATTTACAATAGAGGAACCATCATATATTTATTGAGCTCATGAGAAAATCAATGTGGTGTTCAACCACTCATTAGAAAGAAAGCAAAATGCTCTTTACAAAGCCTCATATCTCAGATGGCATGGAAAATGGAGGCTCCAATAAACGGTATGAAAAAACATTACCATTCAGCTTGAAAATACAATAAATTGGCAAAAAAAAACAATTTTCCAATGTACCTCCAAACATCAAACACTGTTTATTAAACTTGTCTACCATGTAAAGATCCAGGATCAACCCGAATCAAAGATGAGAATCATTAGAAACAAAATAAGAATCTATTAATCTTACTAATGTGAATTGCAAGTGAAGAGTCTTCCATTTAAAGCAATGGAAGAATCCCAAGAATACTTAGGAGGAAAGAGCTCCTGTGTAAGCCGTACAACCAAAATAAGCTAGCTACATTGAAACTCCAATAATCTTCTCAAAGTTATTTCATATAAGTATATGATTCATTCAATGCAGAGTGCATTTGTAAGTAAATCTATCGAAGAAGAGAAAACATGTCACAAGTATAAACATAAGCTTTAAAGGTAAGAAATATATTAACAACTCACTTTAATCATCCATACTAACCATAGAAACTAATTACATATTTACATATTTAATTTAAAAAATCAAATCTCTCCTTGAAATTCCATATATTATTATAGGCTCAATATCTTAAACCAAGGCATCTCCCCACAATAAATACTAATTTATATTCACCGACGAGTAATAAATCTCTTTCTCAAAAAATAAAGGGAAGAAAAAGAAGACTAGTTTCCAATAGGTTCTATGACTAATCCCACTTATCAATCAACATGGGAAATAAAACTAGAGCTTACTCTATGATATGATATTTTACTGAGATTGTAGAAAGCACAATTCTTCCCAAAAAAAACTACAACATATAGACATATATACATATTCATCATAAAAGGTTCATGACATCCAAACAACACAAAAAGGATATGTCACAAAGGGGAAATGCCTTGCAAAAATGATTAAAAAATGCATTGGTTTCCAATAAATGATAACCTAAAATCTAACAAGAATTCACATTATGTTAGTAAATTCCATTCAAGTTAGCGAAAATGACATCTTCTCAAAGTTACATTATATAATTATATAATCCATTAAATGTAGACTACATTTGGAATTAAATATGTCCAAGAAGAGAAAACATGTCACAAGTATAAACATAAGCTTTAAAGATAAGAAAGATAGTAATGATTCAATTTAACCAACCATGCTAACCATTTAAACTAATTACATATTTACACATTGACAATAAACACTTATTCACACATTTTAAAATATATTTTATTTAAAAATAAATAAATCTTTGATTGAAATTCCATATATAATATATAATAAGATTCATTTGTAATTTCTCCCAAACAAACATCCCTATTCATGGTTTGTTAAAGAAAGATCAGGTCTTTAATTGATCAATATACACCAAAACAACTTTCTAGGATAGTGATAAAGCTACATATTTTGCCCATGTGCTCGCCAAACCTAATTTTGCTAAATATTTTGTCATTTTTCGTTAATGTTATTGAAGATATGATTTCCTTTATCCTTATTCACCTAGATGAGAAAGGATTTCACAATCCTATTGCCTTCATGAGCCAAAGACTTGATATTTTCTCATTGAGAAGTATTGTAATCTAAGGGATTACATAGTATAAGTAGTTTTTTTTTAGACACAAACAATTATAATATATTAAGGTGGTATAACCACAGAAACTGGTTCAGTATACAAAAAGGCCCTTATGGAAGCGGCAAAGGAAGTCAACAACCATGTCAAAATTATCAGCGCCCTTATGAAAGTGACAAAGTAGGTCAAGAACACCCATTGATGGGTCGCAGAGACACAACTAGGCATTGTAAATAACAGACACAGCAAGGAATTGTAAATAACAGGAGAATAAACTACTAGAAGCCTATAGGGACCACAACATTTACAAAGTGACAGACAGAAGACAACATATGAGCTTTGAAGAGATCGGACGAATCAGACACCTGCAGAAGAAAATTAAATCGCAAGCTATGCGAATTTCCCAAAGGAGTGGGCAGAGGAACCTGAATTGCTCACATTTTCCAGCTTGACCACCTTGAGTTCGAGTTGGTCAATTTTCACATCCAAGTTTGCTAACATCTTGAGAATTGTCGATTCGGATTTCCTGATTTTGCGCTTGAGTTCTTGTCGCATGAAGGTCAAATCTCCTTCCACATTGCCCAGTCTTCTGCCACCTTCAGTATCGATGATGTCCACTGATTCTTTGAGCTTCACCACCTCCTCCCGAATGTCGAAGTCACCAAGTGCCCTCACCATCTCCTCCTGAGCTTCGAAATCGCCATGGGCTGACATTGAAGACCCCATCGACTCAGAATTGGCCATAGAAACTCTATCACGCAGCTTTGAACTGGGGCGAATGCGGAACACAGATTCGTAATGAATGCAGACCAGCCAGAAGACAATGCCTCTTCCTTCCAAATTTATGAGGCTTATAACCCTACGTCCCACGCTCGAAGTCGCCATAGCACTTGGGATAATCATAGTCTTCATTAATGTGCACATACCCTTCCAGTCTGCCGGCAGGTCGACGAGACCTCCTCCCTCCATTTCGCCTGCACTGAACGACCCAAGTACCTGGTTTATTAATGCTACAGAGTGATGCCAAGAGTTCCCATGGGATGGCACGTGACCTCCACGCGTCGAAGCCTTTCCCAAGCAATGTAATGATTTCACCTTCCCTATGTAAGACGACCCCATGCACCTTAAGCACGCCCACGTCACCATGATCCAGCCTCGGTCCTATGGAAGAGGGAAAAACCGAAATTATTGTTGATTTGGAGGGAGCCAAGGCTTAGCACGGACCCAAGGGTTGCTGCTAGGTCCGCCTCCTTATTCTGCGCTCTCAACGCATGAAAAAACTCAATTTTGTGGAAAGAACGAGCAAGGCATCTAATCTTAGATAATATTTTCTTGCGCTATAAGTTGTTAGGAAGATGTCCTTCAGCCATTGCTTGGATCACAATCCTTAATTCTCCCAACATAATTAGCTTAGTAATTCCCTTGTTCTTGGCAATCACCAATCCTTTCCACAAGGCTAAGGCTTTGGCAATGTTGTTTGTCTCAGACCCAAGACCCCAGGCGAAGGTAGTTTCCAGAATGCTGTCCGGGGTGAAGAAAACCCCGCCCCCCCTGCTGCGCCATACATAGTAAAAGTAGTTATTAGTAGGGTAGTCATTCAACCATAATATACAAAAAGGTGATATACATGCATAGAAGGAAAAGAAAATGATAGAGTAATGATGGAACTACCAATGAGTAATATTCATTAATATACGATGAATCAATCAAACCAACCATACATCTCAAATCTATCTCTATTTATTGCATCGAGAGGCGCTTTCTACAACCCAATATGAGGGAGAAGTGTAATTTCGTGTTCAACATGGCTTTGACATATGGCACTTTAATAAAATAATAAGATATTAAGTAAATGATTTTTTTGCAATGTTTCCCTAATCTAGAATTCAAAGCCAACTGAGATATATAATCTAATTAATTAAAACTATAAAGTTTAATGAAACTTGGATGCTTCTTGTTGTTCAATATGCGAGTTGAGCCATCATTAAGCCATGATTTTTATATGAAGGATTTGAGCACACACCAGAGATTCACATATTAAACTAGTATAGATCCATCTTAACTCGGGCTCTACTAGTATGGTCTCCAAGTTAATGGCATATCCATCTAGATATTGTTGGTCTCTGTCATGGGTCATGGATGCTTCACCAAATTGCTTGGGTTGAATAACTCAATCCTTGATCAAACATGTTGTGGAGGTAATTGCAACGATGCATGTGATGATGCTTCTTTAACTACATCTTTACAAAGTTCATAAATGTGGGAAGCAAGATGCTCAAATTATTTTCAAAATCCTCTCATTCTTAAATAGTATATTCCTCTAAGATATTCATTTTCTTCATTTCTATCAAATAATCCATCTTCTCTTGGAATGATGTGTCCTGGACTACAGTAATTTCAAGGTTATTGTTCTTGGATATCTTAACCATAGACATTTTCTGGGTTGAAATCCATTGTATATTTTCCTTACTTCTCTCCCTTTATTCTGAATGTGTATATTCACGTAAATTTCTCATTTTTCTCCTTCACCTATTTTATTGTCTTGCTAATTGTCCCCTTCTGTCCTTGGATAGTCAACACATAGTCAACTTCTCTAGCACAGTCACATTTTGAGTATTTTGTTGATTCATCCATGTTTCTTGTTGTGTCAACCCCTACTATGTCTATGCTACTTTTTTATGTGACTTCTCATTTTTATCTATTTGTTTTTCCTCTTCTTTATTTTGATCCTCACTAATTCTTTTCTTCCCTTGCTCTTCATGATTCTCCTCCAACATATTTAACTTTATATCAGATGCTTGAATAAAGATGGTCACACAAAGGGTGACTATAATGCAGGGCCATTACTTGATCCCACTTACTGGAATTATCCCTAAATAAACTTCTCAATCTAATTGAGTGGACCGGTTGTCTTTGAGATAATTTCTCCCATGTTTGGAAACCCCATGATTCCTTGGATAAACTTTGAGATGATTTCAATAGATTCATTTAACTAGATTTTTCCATTGTGATACTGACTCTCAAAATTTTTTTAATCCATTTCACTCCTACTACCGAAGGGGCACTTGGATACAACCATATATTTATATTTTCTACCATAATGGTTTCGCATCTTCATTTTCTCCAAACTACCACCCACTTATAGTTTTTCTAGTGCTTATCCCAATCGATATCCTCCATTTCTTCCTATCAAATCCTATCCATAATTTCTTATAGTTTCGTCATGGGTTTCTTATCATGTCATTTCTTGGTTCTGGATTCAACTTTCCTAGACGTAGGCGTTGTAGCTACAGGTGGGGATGCTCCTCTCATTTTTGGTTTTGTACTTTTCTATAGGTTGAATATAGTGAAAATCTCACTTAGTTCCACTAGAAATCACTTAGTTCTTCATTTATAATGTCTAATTTAATAAATAAATAAGAACCCTAGATCTTTCTCATGGTTTAATAGATCCCTAATGCATGCCATCTCATCCTTATAAATCATGGACATCGAAACAACACAAAAATGGTATGGCAACAAGGGTAAAGGCCTTGCAAAAATGACTAAAAAATGCATTAGTTTCCATTAAAGGATAGATTAAAATCTAACAAGTTTTCACATTATGGCATATTCCATTCAAGTTATTGAAAATAACATTTTCTCAAAGTTACATTATATAAGTCTATAATCCACTCAATGAAACTACATTTGGAAGTAAATGTTCAAAAAGAGAAAATATGTCACGAGTTTAAACATAAACTTTAAAGATAAGAAAGATAGTAGCAACTCACTTTAACCATTCATGCTAAGCATAAAAACTAATTACATATTTACACATTTAAAATATATTTTATTTAAAAAATAAATCTCTACTTGAAATCCCATTTCATGAATTATCAAAAAAACTCAATATCAACCAAAACATCTCCCCAAAATAAATACTAATTTATGTTTAACAACCAATAATAAATCTATTTGTAAAATAAAAAACCAGTTTCCAAGTAATTCTATAATTGATGCCACTTATCAACTAACACATAAATAAAAAATAAAGCTTACTCTATGCTAAGCTCTTTTCTCTTTAAAAAAACCATATACTTTCCCCCAAAAAAACTACAACATATAGAAATATGTGCCTTTGTCATAAAAACACCAATAATGACAATTAACTATGAAGATTTATCACGGTTCTTCAATTTTTTACTAGTTGTCTACGATCTCCCCTGATTTTGGCTGGTTTTTATTAGTTTCTGGCCATAAATCTTTAAGGAAATTTTAAAACCCTTAAAAACACTGTTAAATCTTACAAAGTTTGAGTGTTGGAGGTTTTTGTGTTACAGATTTCATTTCCGCCCTTAAAATCGTCCAACAAACAACAAAAATTACAAATTTTACAGGCTAAATTCACCAAATTCAAACAAAAAATCAACCTGAAAATCAAAATCACAATCGTCCACAGTTAGACAGCTCCATTTTTTTATTTTTGCTTTTATGGATTTTAAAGCACGGGATTTCGTTTTGGCTTATTAGGAATCTGCGATTGTGTATTTCCATCATTTTCCTTTTCACCCACAAGTTTTGGTTTTTCCTTTTCGCTACTTGGATTTGGCTTCCCATTTTCAATTTTATTCACGAGCGGCTCTTCTTTTTCGCCACTTAGATTTGGTTTCCCATTTTCATTTTTATTCGCAAGCCCCTTTTTCCAGGAGAAAAATAACATTTCCTTGATATTCATATAAATTAAAGGAAACCTTTGTCCATCAGCAAAATAATACATATCAGTATACAGCTTCCTCAAAACTTCCATCCAAGTCTTGGATTCAGTTCTTCCAAAAAAACTCACAAAGGGATCAGCAAGAAGAGCACTAACATAAAGTACCAACTGGTTCATTGGATCATCATTCTCCAAACATGTAAGGAGAGCAGACTTATAAGATCTTTCAGTCTCCCTCCCGAATCAGTTCAGCATCAACATTCAACCCCAAACAGATCAATAATTCTGAGGAGGCACTCAGCTGTAATGAGATATCCTGATAGCACTTTGTCAAAACAATCATCAGAGATGATATTCAGAAAAAAAACAGTCACATAAAAGTGAAATATTCAAGCTCAAAAGAGCTGTGCTGAGCCATGCCTAATGCATGCTCCCTCAATAAATTCCATGTAATATAGTAACCCAACTGGAATATGGAGTGCAGCCTTAGAGAGACGATCTGCCTGAACGTTGAATTCTCTGAAGACATGAGCTGATTCAAGATGGATAAAGTAAGATCTGAGATTCGTGATCTCAATACACCAACCTGCCAGTTCAAGTGTCTCCAAGGAAGCCAATCCATTGAACCAATTGATAATAGCTGAAGAGTCCCCTCTGATATGCAAGTAAGGGAGCCCAATGTGCTTTGAAAAGATAAGAAGCACCTAGAGTGCAAAAAGTTCTGACCGAGTGTTAGTGCTCTGGCAGCATCCAAGTTTTAGGAAGAAGCAATGATCCTTGTTTAACATAATGTGTACTCCTACACCACCCTTACATAAGGCTGAGGCTCCATCAAAAAAACCAACAGAAAAGTCATATACCAGAGACAAGCCAATTAAATTTCTGGGAGTCTTAGTAAATACTTACACTTTGTGTTTAAATAGCTGTTCGGTGAGATTTGGTGAAGGGCAGAAATCTTCAAATAGAACTCTGTTACACAGAAGCCAAAGCTACCAAATCATAAGGAGAGGAAGATACCTCATCTCTCTTTTAGTCCTGGTCCATTTAACAACATTGAGTAAATATGTCAGCTCATTCCAGTTGATGGCTTCGAGCTGAGACCAACAATGACCTCCCTCGTGAATCTACAGTCAACAAAAAGGTGGTTAACTGTTTCTGCATCACTCCTACACAAACAGCATCGGTTCGGGCCTGTCCATCCCTTTTTGAGCAGATTATCCCAGGTTTTAATCCTGTTGTGCAGGCAGAGCCAGACAAAGCATATAACTTTCAGAGGTAAATTGTGTTTCCACATGGTAAATTGTATTCGCAAGCGGCTTTGCCTGCAAAGGTTGACGTTCTGACATTGACATGAACTGCTGTATTCGATTATTTTTGGATTCATTGTCCTTCTTGACAGAATCGAGAGATGTTTCCCATTACCTTGTTATGTTTTGAAGACGGTAATTCTCTTTCCTAATCATTGTGCATCTGTTGTTCAATTTAGTGACTAGAGATTCGTTTTTCTCCTCAAGGCACCTTTTGGCCTCTGCAAGATCTGAATGCCTATTTTTTAAATCCACTAACTGCCCCTTTTTCTCCTCTGCGATAACCCTAACCCTAGAGGTTTCAAGCTGTTTATTGAGATAAATGAAGGTTGTTTGCAACTCCCTTACTCTGCCCTAAGTGTTACCTTCTCTTCCTCTGAAACCATTGTTCTTCTATCCAATTCGGTTTGTAAAGACTTGTTTTCCTCCTCGAGCAACATTTTCCCCGCAGAAATGAATGAAAGTTCGTTGAACTGGACCTTTTTCTCCTTTGCCATAGCTGAAAGTTGTCTCTGTCTATCAGAGAGTAGTCCATCTTTTTCCTCTGCAACAGTTAAAAGCTGGCTCCTTAAATTAGCTATTTGTACTTCGCCCTTGGAAGTAGATTCCTTTGTTGAGATCAATTCTTCTTCAAGTGCTTTATTTCGAGATAGCTGTAACATCATATCTTCATGTAAAGACTCAATCATCTTTCCATGTTCATCGTTCTGATTTTTCAACGATTTACAGTGGGCTTCCTCCAACTCTCTATATTTCCTGGCAGCTTCTGCAAGCAGCGATTCCAATTCCATCTTTTCCTGCAGCAGTTTGACATTTGTTTCGTGCAACTCTCGAAACCTTTCATTCAAATCCTCAACCTGCTCGTTAAGCAAACAGTTGGTACTGTTGGCCTCCTCTTGTAGTGTTTCATTCTGTTGTTTTAAAGAATGTTCTGCAACCTTCAGAACATTCAGCTGGTACTTGAAGAATTGTAGTTCAATGCTCAGCGCTATATTCTTTAGGTTCAATGATCTCGTTTCACTGGCCATCAGATCATTTGCTGTTTGCACAGCTGCAATAGCGCCTTCCAAATTATTCTTCAGATGCTTCTGGTCTTCTTCACTCGTTTGGAGAGTCCTCTTCATCTCAGATTCGGATGCATTCCCCGGGTACTTAAAGAACTCCACCTCAATGCTTAGCTTCTTCAAGTCGGATTGCAAATCATTGTTTTATGTTCTGCATTGTTGTAAAAACCTTGCACAGTCTCACCTTCAAGTTGAATTAGTCTGGCATTAGATTCATTCAGCTGGGATTTTAAGGACTGTGTTCCAGAGCTCAACTCTCTATTTTTCTGGCTGAGCACTTCCCTTTCATTATGTTGGCGTGAGTGCCGCAATTAGCCAGAGACTGAACAGGGAAAACAATGGGCGAAATGGAAATTCCCGGATTGCCGCTGCTGATTGTATCGGACTTGCCG
>LPNX010155983.1:3328-87438 GCA_001517045.1 Pseudotsuga menziesii
CCAAATTACATTGAATAATTGAGTCTTATAACATAGTAGCATAATTTGGTGGAATTGGACTTTCCTATATAGAAATTCAGAAGGAGTTCGAAATTCAAAGAAAATACGACATAGTATGGGTATGCTATGGTCACTGTATTGTTGACAGTATCGTATCCGTATTTGTATCCATATATATACAGTTTAATTCGAAATGCAATATTGGAGTCGGCCGATGACTAAAGAGACTATGGAAAACAAAAAAAATTGATTTGTTAAAACAAATATCTATTTATATATCTTATAAATAACATGTTCGCAATTGATTATGGAATTTGGAAGATGACAAATAATATTATGGATAAGGGTCAATACTGTGTTATAAACTTTTAAATTTGTTTTCCTGTGACTGCAACTGCGTGACTGGTCACTGCACAGTTCACCGTGGGCGTACTACATGATCATACATATTTAGTCCATCATAAATTTAGTAGGATTATGCTGGAATGTGTAAATTGTGTTTTAACATAATCCTTGTTTTCTATTTTACAAGTTTTCTCAAGAAGGTAAGGAGTTCATTATCATACTAGCATATTCCTAAAGAGGGGAAATGAAACACCAAAGAGAACTTCGATATGTTTCAAAAATGAGAGAAAGTTGTGTGTATATAATATAAGTTTATGTGATGAAAGCAAGTCTTGGAAAATAAGTGAAAATACATTACATCAAACTTCTAAATCGCCACATAATTGAAAAAAAGTTTCCTCCAAAAGGATTTTGTACATAAAGTTTTTAAATTTGAAAACATTCGGTGAATAAACCAATGTTTTCGCCTCGATCCTTTGAATTCCAATGAAATATTACAAAGCAAAAAAGTCCAAAAATCCAATGGGCATAGTTATAGGAGTTAAAAAAAGGGGTGTAAAGATAAATAACTACACATGGAAATTGAGTGCACCATCATGTATAAAATCCAAACAAAGAAGAGTTGGAACTGAAAGAGAAATTGACTAGCACAAGATCCAAACAAACGATAACTACCTCCTCTGTTATTTACCATTGAGAGAGCAGCATTAACAAGGAAGGAACCATCATTGATTTGACCATAGGTTAGTATCTCATGTCAAATTCATATCTATACAATTTGGAATGAAATAATTATACTTTTTAAAAGATTGACATTTATTTATTCAAGGACTCATACAAATACAACAAGTGGATAAGCTAAGTAAATTGTATTCAAAGCTCACATTTTAAGAGCATTTGACTTAATTTTAAGTACAAGGCCAACAACTTAGGAAAACAAATATCTAATCAAATACACTTTAGGCACCGAGCTTTGGGATTTATTGTATCCGTCCACAAGTTCCATTTCTCAATTATTGTTCTACTTTTTCAATATAACTATTAAAACCATCAATTTGTAATTCTTTTATTGTAATGTTTATTAGATATCAACCTTCAAATTAGGAGTAATCTAATAAATTCAAATACCTAAATGCCTTATTTATCCATTTAATTTAAGGTCACAATGAAGACAACTAATCTCAATTCAATTTTATAAGCTGTGGTTTAATGATAAATTGGTCCAATGCATAGGTGGTAGTTGATATTATGGCAGGAATGGATCATGTGGCTAGTAAATCTTTTAACTCTCTTTCTTTTATAGACAAAGTGCTAGTGAATAAACTACTTATAAAATTATCGAAAAATGTGTCATCTTTGCCTAGTCTACTATGTTATCACAAGCATGGTATGCGATCTATTTTGAATTTAGATATGATATTTTCTCTTGGGCTTATCTATATTAACAAGGAGGGTTGCATAGCAGCGAGTCCCTTCCTTTAAGTTTTGCTTTACATTGTATCTTTAAGATTTGTTTTTATATCGTAGTTTTTGAGAAATAGCAAAACAAAAAACATAAACATGTGTTGCATTGTATCTTAAAGATTTGATTTTACATTATAGTGCTTGAAAAATAGTTGCAAAATAAAAACGTAGACACAATACCAATATCAACTAATCGTTATTTCCAGATACGGTTGTCGGTTGACATTCTTCTGATTCGTCAATACGAGAAGCAAATTGTCATGTAAAGTCATAAATATCTGGACATAAGCCAAGAGTTCACAAACAGAACTAGTGCTCCCCATGGGGACACACTAGGCCTTATATACTTCTTTTCCATCAATTTCTGTAACTACATCTTCAGCTCTAGCAATCCTGGTGTGCTCATCCTGTAGGGTGTCTTGGACACTGGTGCTTCTCCAGGCACAATGTCAATTGTAAAATCAATGTCTCTCTTTGGAGGAAGCCCTAGAATTTCATCAAGAAAACATCCTTGAATTCCTGGAATACATGAAAGTCCTCCAACCTAGAAGTTTCATTCTCTGTTGCCTCCAAAACATGAGCTGCATACAATCTGCAACCTTTCCTACTGAACTTCTTTAGTTGCATTGCTAAAATCTGCCTAACAAAAATCACCTTTGGAATTCCTCTTACAACTATTGAGCTTCCTTATTCATCCATGCATTCAAAAGTATTACTATAACAGTCAAGCTTAACTCTATGCACTTCTAACCAGTCCATTCCAATGAGAATATCATATGAACCTAGTGGCAGAACATTCAAGTCTGCATAAGTGACTACCCCATCCATGACTAATGGACATTTATCTACCACTTCACTAAATTTTCTCTTGGTTCTAGTGTATAGTTGAACTAACCATGATTTGCTTTGCTTTACCCTCTTAAGAGCACAAATACCAACAATTCTAGGAGTGATATAACTCTGAGTATATCTGAGGTCAATCAAAATAGAAACAGATTGCTCAACAATCTTACCTTCAACTTCAACCACAATTGATTGATGATATTCTTGACGGTGCTCTAGCGCTACATAAATTTTAGAAGCGGTCCTTGCTACTTGACCCACCGTTTTAGCTTCTTGAATGTTGTGAGCTTGCCTTACATACCCATTCTCAAGTGGACAGTTCCCGCACATATGGTTTTCTCTACATCTCCATCATTGGAGTGGTTCTCTTGGATCCTTTGGATCTCTTGGCCTGTCTCCCATCACTCTGGTTGGCTTAGTCACATATTGTGATGGATTCCTTTGCTCATTTCGAAAGTGAGAAGGTTTGGAAACTTTCTTCCTTTGGTCAAACTTCTTATTCCTCTTTTCCTTCCATGCCTTATGGATATCAGGTTTTCTTTTGTTCTGATCGTAGAAATACTTTGCCTTTCTTATAGCCTCTTCTAGAGTTCTAGGTTCATCAAACTCAATCCTATCTTTGTATGTGTTAGCCATTTTTCCTAACTTGCGTGGCCTAGGTTCTACGTATCCTGTCAACCCAACAAATACCCAAGATAATGGCCCGACAGAGAAAGTCTCGTCGGCAACGCCCACAGAACAGACACAGTCTCACCCGAGATATCTCTTCGATGGGTAACTACCAGAACCATGTTTTCACGATTGGTGAGGGGTTATAGTCCCTTGGCGTGCGGCCAAGGAGCTCGACCAAGTCGCGAGGATGGAGTCATTTCCGTCGAATTGTAGTGCACACCGCGCATATATTTCATTAACTACTAATGACGTGACATAGATTCATCCTTAGTACTTGAAACATACCTGAATATAAAGGCAATCTAATAGACAGGCGCAGTGTAACAAACGTGCAACAACGATTGCACCGTAAACATAAACTATTAATCAAATATTGTGCATAATAACCTATTCATGCATTCAAGCTCTTATTGACAATGTGTCATTCATTCAACCATAACAGAACTTGCATCATAAGCATAACAAATGTACACAGGCAATCATCAACACACAAGAGAATTCACGTGGAAACCCATTTGGGAGAAACCACAAGGCGCTCTTCATCTGGCATGATAAATATATGGTGCCTTCAACCTGCATTTAACTGCAGAATGTCCTAGATATAGCTTTCCGCTCAGACTCTCTTTTTCTCTCATGTTCTCTATCTTATTTCTCCTACTCCACCGCTACCATCTACTAATCTACACACAACCTGGATCGACCTCTCTAGCATCTGCACCTCTCTAGCAGAGCTTCTCTTCTACTGCACTACCTCTGACTGCCTCCTGCAGACTTTCGACTACTCTACCACTCAGATCTCACATCTTCCCTTATATCTCTCAGAGATATTTCCTCTATTAACCCACTTAAAGAAACTAACATTGATCGAATATCCATCACTGAATAAGCTAACAACAACTACCAATCTAAAAAGCAACCTTCTAGCTATTGAAAATCCAACCCTCTATCTATTGAATCTCTCCTATTTATACTATTTTACATGACCATGCAGGGTCGACTGCATACAGGAAATATGTTAACTATCACCATCAGCCACCCCTCATGCTACAACTGTGGCAATCATGACCTAACACAAGGCACTAACGACCTTACTTACAACATGTGTTCACTCGTATGGAATCCGCCGACTTAAGCTGACTTTAGCACCCACATTCGTCCTATCACTTTCGACCGTTATTCTGCACTTGTGCTATTGCTTTACCCTGCTGGCATATTCCTTCCATGCAGTTCCCTTTTCCACGTAGGTGACCTATTTTGCGCCTATTCCTTCTTTTGTGCAACTTCCCTTGTTCGTTGTTTCCTTTACCCATGCATGTTTCCTTAGTCTGCGCAGATTTCCTTTCTTGTGCTTGCACTGTGGACTGATTCTTGCGTGTTTCTTCACTTGTGCTTATTTCCTACGTGCTTTCCCCATGCCCAAGAGGCCCCCAACACTCACATGTGGCTCGTCCCAAGCCACGAAGCAATGGATGTAGTAGCTAACGCAACATGCGTGGTCGTTTCTTTGAATTTTTTTTTTGTGGTGTTTCCTACACCGCGGCCTCATCTCATACTTAGAAAAATGAAGTTACACAACTTCTTGGACAACATCATCTGAAGAATATAGGTCTATAGGTTTTTATTCTACTTGCTGCAGCTCGTCTTTTTGTTGTTCTTCTCGCTCCTCTTCATCCTCCTTTTCTTCTTCATCTTGTGTTTCCATTTCTTGTCACAATCTTGTGGCGCGTTCTCAGGCCATGTCAGGTAGATAAGGAGTCTGTAGCATGGGAGTTGCACTACCATATTTCTCCATCTTTGCTAGAAGTTCCCAACTGGTGATTGCATGTGCATACCTGTTTCTCACCATCGTCTTTGCCATAGGTATGAAATTTGAAGAATGAAGCATTGTCCCTATTGAAAACCATAAAATCCATGAATTCGAGGGGGTGATCAGGGATGAATGATTCTCAACCTTTGACCAAATTCATCTTGGCATCATAGTCTATAAGCCATATCAATTTGGGCCTGTTCGTCAGCCCTACAGACTTTGTCAAGTGGGGCAAGAAATCAGATCCCCACTGGATTCCTTCTGGGTGCCGTAGCCAAGGCTGCTAACCAACTGAGAAAGAAATAGCCAAGGATGAATTTCCCAGAGACTTCTATCTTGGTCGAAATAACTTGCAGACTGATAACATCCCCATTATTCCCATCTTCAGGGATAACCCACACACTGAAGGTCGTAGCAACCTCTTTCTCCGATAAAGCTGCTTGCCATGGCACACCCCACCCCATCTGTAACTGTTGCTCAAGCAGCACGACCAAGTGATGTTGGCTTCAGACGCGCCCTTATTTTATAAGAGGAGCATAGGTTCACATTCCATCCTGTCTTATCTAGGTGCATCATTAGGACAAGACCCTCCTCCTGCGTACCAAATATGCCTCTCAGATTTGCTAGGATTAACCCTACCGTTGTTTTCCTGGACTGACAACAGTGATTGAGTATTGATGTGATGGTTGGGCACCGTCAGAGAGTTTCCCATACATTATGAGCTAGTGATTTCTCCAAGGTGATATCCTATCGCAAGTGCCACTTCTTTGTTGAATCCTTGTGCATTTGACGGTCCGTCAGTGCCTGCTAGTTGTCTTCCTTTTTTTTTTTGTTACGCGCTTGGGCCTTATGGGACCGCGCCGCAGTCATCGTGGTATGGTTTTAATCGGATTTCGTTGATCATACCTACAACCGATGTTCTATCTAGCTTATGTAGTTTTATCGTGCCTAGTTTAGTAATGCGTGCGACCACATATGGGCCTAGCCAGTGTGTTTTGAGCTTACCTGGGTGCTTGAGGAACTTGTTGTCATACATTAGAACAAGTCCGTCGACCTTGAATTGTTTTGACATTCTGATGTGGCAGTCGTGCCACGCTTTCTGCTGCTATTTTTCCACGTTTTGATGGAATCCCACAATGAAGCATTCTTCTTCCATTTGAATTAGCTGCGCAAGTATTTCTTCTACAGCATCGGTGTTTATCATTTTTGTTAGCACAACAATTCGTAGGCTCAACACAATGCACTCCATGGGCACGACTGCTTCTTGTCCATAGAATAACAGGAAAGGAGTGTATCCAGTTAGTCGTTTGCATGTTGTTCTATAAGCCCATAATACTGCTGAGACTTTCTGGTCCCAGTCATCTCTGCACACATTACAAACCTTTGTCAAGGTGTTTTCCAGTATCTTGTTGAAGACCTCAACAATTCCATTTGCTTGGGGATGGTAGGGAGTTGTCTTCTTGTGTTGGATTTGGAATTCTGCAGTCATATCAACAATTAGTTTGTTTACAAAATGCGTACCTTGGTTGCTGATAAGGATCTTCGGGAAACCAAACCTTGCCACCACATTTTCAAAAAGAAACTTTGTTGCAGTTGCGGTGGTGCAATATTTCATAGGTGTTGCTTCCACCCATCTTGTCAAGTAATCTGTAGCATTTATAATGTAACACGCACCAGTTCGTTTCCCTGGCAGACTAGTAGGGTCGACAAAATCCACTGCCCATTTATCAAAGGCCTGTAGTGTAATTTTTGGTGCAAGTGGCATTTCATCATGTCGTGATGGTTTCCCTGTTCTTTGACACTTATCACAGTCACGATAGTATTTCCTTGTATCCATATTTACTGTTGGCCACTAGAGTCCAACTTGCAAAATCTTGTGCACCATTTCCTTCCCGACGTAATGTCCTCCTAAGATACCCGCATGCACTTCAACCATTACCCATTGCCTTTCTTGATCAAATACACATCGGCGCAGTATTTCATCTGGTCCCAACTTATACAGTTGTCCCGCGATTAGTGTGTAGTATGGGGCCTTGAGAACTAGTTTTTTCTTTTTCCATGTCGTATAACCTTCAGGCGCATAACCTGTATTCAATAAGTGTATAATAGCATCAAATTCTTTATCAACAACGTCGATAGGAAACAGTTGCACGTCAGGTAGATTATCCTCTAAGTTGTTTGGTTCCTCATCACTTTCAATGCACGACAAGTGGTCTGTCCCAACATTTAGTCAGCCTGGCTTTACAATGACTTCAAAGTCAAATTCTTGAAAAAGGAGGATCTAGCGGTAGATATTCCCCTCCAACACTGGCTTATTGACCAGGTATTTCAACGCAGAATGATCGATGAACATTTTGAAGTGTCCACCCAATAGATAATGTCTGAACTTTTGTAGTGCATAGACCATTGCAAGCCCTTCTCTTTTAGTTGTGGTATAGTTTTTCTCTATTGTGGATAGTTTCCTACTTGCAAATGAAATTGGATGGTCAACTACACCCTCTCCTGGTTGGGTTAATACTATCCCAAGCGCAATTGATGATGCATCAACATGTACACGGAATTCCTTCTTCTAGTCTGGGAATATTAATATCGACGCAGTGGCCATTTTGTTCTTCAGCTTATATAGACTCCCTTAATAGTATTCATTCCACTCAAATTTGGCGTCCTTGTTCAGCATCTTCTCCATTGGGGCAGTTATTTCCACGTACCCTCTAATAAATTTTTGATAATATCTAGTATGTCCCAATGTGGATCTAAGTTGCATGACTGACGTGGGTGGTGGCAAGTCTTGAATAATTTCCACCTTTATGGGATTGACTAGGATCCCATCACGACATACTACATGACCTAGCAGTATACCAAATGGTGCGAAAAATATACATTTTCTCAAATTCAGCGCAATTTGATACTGGCGACACCTTTCCAGCATCATGCGCAAATTCTCAATATGGTCTCTTACCAGACCAAAGACCATCCAATCATCAAAGTATACTTCAAGAAACTTATGAATGAAGTATTTAAAAGAAGAAACTACTATTCTAGAGAAAATAACAGGGGAGTTTTTAAGGCCAAAGAGCATTACCGTGTATTAGTAGCATCCACATTGTGTTACAAAGGTTGTCTTATGGCAGTCTTCTTGTGCAATTTTGACTTGACGGTAGCTTGAGAATCCGTCTGTGAATGAGTACATTTATTGTCCTCCAATGCTCTCCAATACTTCATCTATAAATGTTGTTGGGAAGGGATCATGTAAGCAGGCATCATTTAATTTTCTAAATTCGACACAAATCTTGACATCGCCTGTTGCCTTCTTGTCCTGAACCACTATAGGGCTTATCCACTTTGACTCTTCAACAAGTTCAATGATTCCTGCTTCTAGCATTCGGTCCAGTTCAGCTTTCGCTTTTTCTTTATAACATGGACTTAGTCTATATGGGTGTTGTTTTACCGATATTGCGCTGGGTTTGAGTGGAATTTTCATTTCACCCAATTCTCCTACTATCCCCTTCATTTCCCTGAAATTCGTCGAGAATAGGTCCTGGAATTCATGTAATAGATCAGTGATTTTGGCTATTGTCTCTTCATCCCAATAGTCTCCAGTGTTGGTAAACTTTGGATTATCCTCTGACCCAATGTTAACTTTCTTGATCTTTATCGGCTTGATGAAATGCTCACTGGAAATTTCGCTTCCTTCTACTGCGCGCAATCCTTCCGAATCTGGAATATTAATGTTAGTTGGATCATCCTCTAGGTCTCCAAAAAGCTTATAGCATGTCATCCAGTTCTGAACTGTCTCACAACATGGGTGGGAATGCGCAGTGCAAGGTTGAGAATATGAAACCTCCAGTGGGATCTCAGCGAATATATTCTCCTTAATGGTCTTCAGCGCAATATCAATTGTTGGTTGCTCATCTGTGAACTGGAATGTGCAAGTGAAATTATATGCAGCCTTTTCCCATTCCCTTGTTTCTTGGTGCAGCTCCATAGACGCGTACCAACCTCTAGGTGTCATCTCGAGAGTATGGATGAAGTGGTGAACCCACTCCTAACGCGGGTAGTTCGAGAACGTTGTGGAACACTGCTCCAAGTGTTCAACAGGGTTTGATAACCCTGTATACCTTTGTGTCACCATTTTTATCTCGTCTCCGAACCTTACTTCTAGTAGCCGTCTACACTGCGGCCATGCAGTTATAGAGTTTTTGTGTGTACCCCACCATTGCGCTGGAGTATCCTTTAGTGCAAATTCCAGCGCCGATAGTCACTGCGGCTATGTTACTAATTCTTCAAACTCAGTCAAGAATGTTGCCAAGTTTGGAAATCCTTCATATGTAGGTAGTGACCGCAACTGAGTTCCTACTCATCGTACAGACTTAGTTATCCTGGCACATCTCCTCATAGAGACTTCATGTAATCGGTTCTGCTGGTTCTCAAGTGCTTCTCCTGAGTCTGATGTACATGAACTCACGCATTTTCAGCTTAGGTTACCATCCTCAGTAGGATTAATGTAATCCTCCTTAAGGGAAGTGATATTATAGATGTTATCAAGGTGATCAACTTATCCTTCATTGAACACTGGTTCAACGTATCTCTGTCCTTCCAATGGGTCGAGGGGCGCAACTACTCTCATCTCGTCATCTTCAAAGGATAGGATCCTTCTTTTGAATTTTATAATGGTTTGATTTCCTATCACCCAATCGATCCCCAGCAATGCAAGATATGGGTTAGTATCATCTACTATGTTGATGACCTCGAAGTCCGTAAAAGTGCGCAATCCTTCAATATCCACTTGGACTTGACTCAGTCTACCAATGGGCAGGACCTTTTGTTGATTAACAAGCTTTAATTGAATTGGGGACCATTCTAGGGGTGGCTTTCCATTATATACCAAGTTTGGCACGTCAAAAATGTTAACATCGGATCCCAGGTCGAGGATGATATAGTCCATATCATAATCACCAATTTGCGCAGACATCCTGAGTTTGCGTCTTGTTTTGAACTTTGTCTGGACACTATTAACCTTCTTTGCTGGTGGGTCTTCCTACGAAAGTGTTTCTATGACTGCTTCCAACTCTGCAAGTGCATCCTTGTCCTGGATTAGCTCCAAACAACTTGGCAGGAATGGTTTGAGCTTACTAACCTTACCTGCACTTTTGCTTGTAGTCTGTTGTTCGAATATCTTCTGGAATCTTTCACTTGGCCTAAGGTGGCTGGTTGCTCTGTTTCGATGAACTCTGGGCGTACATCCATGAATATATGCTTCTTCTCTTGAACATCCAATGGTGCTTTCTTTTGCGTGGTGGGTCACGCCTGCGGTTGTGCTTGCACCGCAGGCTTTGTCTACTTAGCTTGATTTGCACCCGTCGCAACAACTCCCTTGTTATCACAGCTGCACTTGGTTCTACGACTATCATCTATATGTTGGCATTAACATTCGAGTTGGGAGAATTTGGCACAGGATTTGGTGTTGGGTTATCTAATCCAACCATCCAGGCTTGCCATCTAGCAATTAGTTACGGACATTGCTCCACATTGTTCTCTTGTCTGCAATATGAGCAAGTCTTCGCAGGTTCAGGGCAGTCTCTAGCATAGTGGCCCTGCGCTCCACAATTGTAGCATACTACTGGTCCTCTCCCTTGGCTAAATCCTCCCCCCCCTCGACCCCTGTAATTTCCACCCCCCCTTGTGGTGGTTGCGGCAAGTATTGCGGTTACACATACTCTTGTTGATATGGGTTATATGGGGCTTTATTTTGAAACTGCGGTGCCATCTAAAATTGCTGCGTAGGATGAAACTGAGACGCAGCCTGAAACTGTTGCGCAGGCTAAACCTGAGGTGCAACCTAGAACTGAGCTTGAGCTTGTTCAATATTTATCTGCTCCTCAATCCTCATTAGATATGCATCTATCGTTTTCTCTCTCATAAGTTGGTAGGCCCTATAATCTTTTTCATCATGGCCTATAGATCTATAAAATTTACAATACAGACTAGCTGGGGTACATACCGTCTTCTGCATGAACATGCAATCTACGTCGGAGTGTCCTCTAGTCCGGCATATGTTGCACCAAGGTAGCCCTTGGGTACTCAATGGGTTTGGTGCACCGGACGAGATGTAGTTCATATAAGTCGGACAATCATCTTTGGTATGTCCATTGGTCTGGCATCGCGTACACCAAAGATCTTCCTACACCTATTTTCCTCTTTTTATGTCTTGGAGATTAATAGTCAAATTAGCAAATTGCGACCGAATATGTATCATTCCTGCAGCGCCATCTCCAATAGGTGAAGCCTCTAGCTTCATTTCCAACTCCAGTGCCTCCGTCTACGTCACAATATTTTCCTGCATGAGTGGTCCTCTAATGTGTGGCAGCAACGTAGCAATAAACCACTCTTTATGTTGCACATCTGACATCTGGAAGCTTAATTTGGCCATCAGCATCTTGAACCACTGATCAAAGTCCCATATTGTCTCTGTCGAAGCCTGTTTAATCTCCTTGATCTCGGTTATACATTGGGACTCAGATTGTGGCTTTCTGAATTTCAAGATCATTACGCATCGAATCTCCTCAAGAGTCCTATGCGGTTTCCTGAGTGGTACTACACAGTACTTCATGTACCAATCCAGTGCATGGCCCCACAGAGTCGTAATCATTTGCAATTTTTGGATGTCATCATTGTTAACGAGGCGGACTGTCCATACCATCTCGCAGAGGAACCAGTGCTATTATGGATCCTCTATTCCATTCCCATTGAATGTGGGTAGTTTAACGTCTATCCCCACCATTAGGGTGACACTAGGGTTGTTCACTAGGCTCCCGGGATTTGTTGGATTTACTGGGATCACCGATGGGCTTCCTTGCACACCAGTCCCGACACTATGACTACTAGTGTTCGCACACGGTTCAGGTGAGGAACTACTAGGTCTCACTTTAGGGGATCTCCTTGGAATGTCATAGTCATGTCCTGTCCTTGGCGTCTCTGCAGACTCTTCCAATTCTGCTCTCTCAAAAATCTCACTATACTCCTCCTCTTCGTCGCAGGACCCTTCATCTAAGTGCGACTCAAATCCATATTCACCTTCTTTGGGCAGGCTATAAGCTATCCTGGCTCATGTTACATTCCTCCTCTTTCCTGACCGGATTCTCCTTCTGCTTCTTAAGAATCCAGTATCCAACTCGTATTTTGAGCTCTCTGGAAACATTTCTTCTTACTACCTTCCATATTAATCCTAAAATTTACACATCATATCCCCTTCACGGACCGTGCGACTCAATCGCTGAGTTGTAAAATACCCTTTTCATAAAGGAGCATTTTAATCCATAGGTTTATAGACATAAGATACCTTCCCCGAGGTCCTTGGAAAAAATGTCTCTCTGCCTCACTATATGATGTTATCGCTACAACAACAAACTCAGTAACATATCCTTCTAATATGCTATCAATCCAAAAATCAATAGCTCTAGAAATAGGATTACTTACTTGTGCTACTTCTTGTGTCAACAGGTTGGTCCATTCAACTACTCCTCCTCGCTGGAAGTTAGTCTACCAGGTCACTAAACCATTCTTGCAATACAACAAGGAATTCTGTGAATTTTTTTTCATAGATATCCAAATATAGATATCGCTGCAACCAGTTTTCAGGGCTCAGTTGTGAACCCTCGCTTTCCTTCTGTGCAAATATCAACGTCTTTGAGTCCAGCCACTCCTCGACTTCACTCTTAGTAGGGTGCCACAATATTTCCCTCATTTTGATCAATAGGGTGCCGGCAACAGAACCATTTGTTGGCCACTTTTCCTATCTCGCGTGACCCAGGTTCTACGCAGCCCGTCAACCCAACAAACACCCGAGATACCGGCCCGAAAGAGCAAGCCCCGTCGGCAATGCCCGCAGAGCAGGCGCAATCTTACCCGAGATATCTCTTCGATGGGTAACTACCATAACCATGTTTCTGTGATTGGCGAGGGGTTATAGTCCCTTAGCGCACGACCAAGGAGCTCGACCAAGTCATGAGGATGGAGTCATTTTCGCCGAACTATAGCGCACACCATGCATGTCTTTCATTAACTACCAACGGTGCGACACAGACTCGGCCTTAGTACTTGAAACGTAACTGAATATAAAGACAAGCTAACCGATAGGCGCAATATAACAGACATGAAACATCGATTGCATCGTAAACATAAACTATTAATCAAATTTTGTGCATAATAACCTATTCATGCATTCAGACTCTTATTGATAGTGCATCATTCATTCAACCATAACAGAACTTACATCATAAGCATAACAAACATACACAGGTAATTATCAACACACAGGAGAATTCACGTGGAAACCCATCTGGGAAAAACCACAAGGCGATCTTCATCTGGCATGAGAAATATATGGCGCCTTCAGCCTGCATTTAACTGCACATTGTCCTAGATCTAGATTTCTACTCAGAATCTCTTGTGCTCTCATGCTCTTTGTCTTATTTCTCCTACTCTACTACTACCATTTGTTGATTCGCACACAGCTTGGATCGGCCTCTCTAGCATCTACACCTCTCTAGTGGAGCTTCTCTTCTACTGAACTTCCTCTGACTGCCTCCTGCTGACTTTCAACTACTCTACCACTCAGATCTCATAGCTTCCCTCGGCTCTCTTAGAGATCTTTCCTCTATTAACCCACTTAAAGAAACTAATAGTGATAGACTAGCCATCATTGAGTAAGCTAACAACTACTACAAATCTAAAAAGAAACCTTCTAGATATTGAAAATCCAACCCTCTAACTATTGAATCCCTCCTATTTATATTATTTTACATGACCACGTAGGGTCGATTGCATACAGGCGGTTTATTAACTATCACCATCAGCCGCCCCTCAGGCTATAGCTATGGCGATCATGACCTAACACGAGCCACTAATGGCCTTACTTACAGCATGCATTCACTCTTGTGGAATCCGCCGACTTAATTCAACTTCAGCACCCACGATCGTCCTGTCACTTTCGACCGTTATTTTGCACTTGTGCTACTGCTTTACCTTGCTAGAATCTTCCTTCCACACAATTCCCTTTTCCCTGTAGGTGACCTCTTTTACACCTATTCCTTCTTCTGCGTAGCTTACCTTGTCCTCTGTTTCCTTTTCCTGCGCAGGTTTCCTTAGTCTGTGCATATTTCCTTAGTCCGTGTAGATTTCCTTTCTTATGCTTGCGCTGCAGACTGATTCTTGCGTGTTTCTTCACTTGTGCTTATTTCCTGCGCGCTTTCCCCAGGCCCAACAATATGACTGAGGTAATCCACTTAGGAAATGTTGGATTTTCACTTTATCATCTCTGATATACCTGGCATACCTTGACAACTCCAAGAATTTGGCTGCATGTTCTTCCATGGTCAACTATCCCAATATCAGCTCATGGAACTCTTTAATCTTGTCATCATAGTACATGTCAGAGAGGTACTTCTACTTGAAATACTTCTTGAACTTCTTCCACACGATATTTCTTTCATTAATTTTCTTCACTTTCCTTAGGTGCTTCCACCATATAGATGCTCTTCCATTCAGATTGAATATGGCTACCCTTGCCTTCATATTTCCTGAATAGTCTTGGACTTGGAAATACTTTTGCATCCCAAGAAGCTAAGATTCAGCTTCTTGACGAGTCTTTACCTCACCATTAAAGGTAGGAGGCCTTTCCTTCTTAAATTCATCATGTTAAATGTTCCGATATTGTCTCTTCTTCTTATTCTTGTGAGATGAAGAGCTTGAACCCCCAATGGATCCTTCAGATTCAGATGATCCATTAGAATACCTTTTTCTTCTTCTGGCGCTACTCTTACTTCCTTCCGAATTTAATGTACGATGCCTAGAGTTCACATGCCTTTAGATGTCTGTAAAACTCTACAGCATGGATGCATTCATCTGAGTCTGATCTTCCTGAGCTTTAGTCATTCTTTCATTGCCTTCTCTATAACTTTGCATCTCCACCCTTAGGCTTATCATGGTGACTGCAATATATGGGGGAGTCTCTTGATATCTCCTACCATTAGACTCTATTTCATCATTTCCAACCCGTATGTTCTCACCCATGGCATTTGCCTCGAACCCATAGGGGTCGTGTGCATCATTCATGCTGTAAGTTCTCATGGCCGAACCATAAACCAACTTTTCCAAACTGCACTATGACTCTACAAAATGTGTTTAATAATCATATTGTTAGTTCCATAACAATTTCATAAATTAAAAATCATTGCTAGCTGCAATGTTACAAATAATAGCTCTGAAAAATATTCACTTAGCCCATCTAGGCCCAATGTTGCAAACATTAGCTCGGATACCACAATGTCATGTACCCGCCCCTCTGTAGGGGATAATGCTACCACAATGTAGCATCCTGCTACTCTGATACTGCTTTGATATACCACGATGTCCAAGACCTGGTGCCCATACACCTGACTGATATGCAAAATAATGTAAAACTTATTATTTATTTCTCTTACTATATATTTCAATATAGTCACGAGTCATATAACATCCTTTAACATTAACTCTTAGGCTTAGAAACCACTGTACAATTGTTCTGCAGCTCATAGATCCATTCTGCAACCAGAAAATTCATTTCCGCACTGAACTGACTCTTCTGACCTTCACCTTCCGCCTTCCACAGTGTGGCTTGCAGCAGTCAAAACTCTGCAAAACGTCACTGCAATTTCATGCCTTTCCGCATTCTGCAGTGTAGACTTCAGGAATCGGGAACTTAAGACACGACGAAATCCTTTGACCACATTCCTCCTTCTGCATTCTGCCTTCTTCCTTTCCGCTACGGACTTCGGGAATCAAAAATCAACAATCACTTACCTTTATTTGATCACTTTCCACTTTTTGCCTTCCGCCTTTCGTAGTGCGTCTTGCGACAATAAGAACTCTGTGAAACGTCACTGCAATTTCATACCTTCCCGCATTCCGCTTTCCTCCTTCCGCAGTGTGGACTTCAAGAATCAAAAACTTAAAACATGGCAGAATCATTTGACCACATTACGCTTTCCACATTCCTCCTTCCACCTTTCCGTAGATGGATCCCGAGGTGCGAAAAACCAACATTTTTTCGTGTTTCAAATTCCGTTTCTGCCTCTCGCCTTCCACCTTCTACAGGCAGACTCCAGGGTGTAGAAACCAACATTCTGCCTTGTCTTTCTTGCATTTTTCCTCCTTCCAACTTTCAACTTTCGACTTCTGCCTTCCATAGGCGGATCCAGGAGTGCAAAAAAACACATCTTACCTTAAGATAGCCGAATTTATGATCATGTAACCAAGTTTCCAGCATCCATGATCGTAAGCAAAATGCAGTGGAGAATACAAGACATAAATAGATGCAGAATGCACAAACATTTAACAATTGTAAATCCTACTTAAATATTCAATAAGCGTTCAACATAATCAACACATTCATAAGAAAATACATTGCAGAAATAACACAACAAAGAATACTTATCTTGAATATGGAGTTGTCCCACAACTAGTTATGTTACTGCAACGTTCCACCCAACCATAGGCCAATTGTGTTCATTAATCTCTCAACACAACTTCCAACCCCAAGTTGAGCATTAATTCCACAAGGAACTAGGGAACATAGGCTCACACATAGCCAGAACACATAAAACACAGTCAAGCCAACCTACAGTTGGGTTTCACACAGTCTCCAACCAAGCCAATACACAATTGGGTTTAACAGGATGCAGGAAAACAAGGCAATACACTGCTGGGTTTAACAGGTTATTCAGCCAAGCCAACTAACAGTTGGGTTTAACAGACTACACACAATCAAGACAACATTCACATTAAGGACCATCTAAGCCAACTAACAAATGGGTTTAACATGCTACTTAGCCAAGCCATCTCATTGTTGGGTTTCACAGGCTATTTAGCCAAGCCAACTAATAGTTGGTTTTAATAGGTTGTCTAGCCAAGGATTACACATAGAAAAATGCACAACAATACACAACCAAGCCGATATCTAATTGGGTTTCACAGGTTTCCCATCCAAGCCAATATACAATTGGGTTTCACGGGCTGTTAGCCAAGCCAATATACGTTTGGGTTTCACAGGTTGCTAAGGCAGTGGAAAGGAAGAATGGCTAAGCTAGTGGCTCATTCAAGATCTAGGGACACCTCCACAAGATATATATGGCCTAGAATCCACAATACCTACAAACCCAACACAAGGAAGCATCCCCTTCTCTGCTACATAGTCCCTCGGGCTATTCCTTCCCTTCCAGTGCTCTTCAAGATGTGCATAGAAAATTCACTAGCCACTCTTATATTTTCATGAGGTTCCTCTATGCATTAGGTTTATCAAGCCCATTCGACGTCTCTTCCACTCCTAAGTCTTGCATACAGTTCAGTCCCAAACCAGGGTACACATCAAAGAAAACCACAAGGTAACTCAGTAACACAGGGCTCCACACTGTAACACAAATGACCATGTTTGCATACCACTTTGTAACATAGAGAAACACTGTAGAATGCATAGCAATACTCTACTAGCTCGCGCTGCATCTATGGGATGATGAACCACACTGAACAACCACCTTTGCGACTCAGGAGAGTGAACCATGCATAATGGATCGAATAATAATGAATAATGGATCAGAATGACCAAGACATACTGGGAAACTCCCGAATGACGGGATGGGCATGCATCCCCACGATTACTTGCTTTAGAAGCAAGAATGCGGCTTCCCCAAAGTGCAGGCTACAGCTTTGGTCAGACTACAGGATGGCTCAGTCACGAAACCGACTTCCATGTCTTGCTCTTCCCAAGACATTAACTACCTCAACTGCTCTTTTGAAAGAATTGAATGATTAAGTGTGGAGGACGAAAAGGTAAGTGAGGGTTTATGTGTTTCTCCATTGACATCTGGTCTCACCCTACTGGTTTAGGTGTTTGACTAACTCCCCTCCCTATTCCTTGTGAAATCATGCCCCCATCTCTTACTTTGTAGTGCATAGCTAGCTGTGGTATTTTATTAAATTGTATATTTACAAGATAACTTCAAAATATAATGTGCTTAAGTTATCATTATAACCATCGGCATCAACCTTGATTGCCAATACACAAAACACCAAATCACTAGCAGGGCCTTGGCCTTGAGCTCTTCGCCATGATTTCAATACAATATATACGCCATGTACAATTTTAGTACCATGGAGTCGAAACCGGGGTGTTACATCAAGACCAACATGATCTCGTTATTGAGGCTGAACCTCATGAGATTCCAGATCGAGATCCTCCACCCATTCCAAACTAAAGGCCTATGCCTAAATGGGCTCAAAATCTCATTGATGTAGCTAGGTCTCAGTGCTGGAAATCCAGAAGACAGAAGGAGAACTAGGTTCCAGTATTAGAATGAGCATTTTGCACTCTCTCTCACAGATTCGCTCCCTACAGAGTGGTGCAACAAAATTCCAGGTTGGTGCTACTTGATGATAGCGAATGATAAACTACTTGGCCCACAGAAGAAGAAACTTGATCATTCTCTACCTGTACCATTTAGAAGAAACACATAGATTCATCAGTTTAGAAATACATTGAGAGGTTTACATGCACAACTTCAGGATGCTGTTGCACAGAAGGACCATGTTGTTGCATAGAGCTACAATTTTGCAGTAGTGTTTTTGACAAGTTATTTTTCTAAGGAGGAATCTTCTTTCTTCTAAATATAGATGTATTTTCCCATTTCTTCTTATTTTGAGGGGGGGGGTTCCCATGAGATTTTCCCCTATTTCCTTGGTTTAGTAAGCATCATTTTTTGATCTTTTAGATTGTATATGGGTGACTTTTGGCCTTGTTGCCAAGGCCCACAGTTGTCCAAGTTAGGATTCAAGGGGGGTGTTAGGATTTATAATCCTCCCTTGACCAAACTGTTTACTATATTATTTTATCCTAACTTAGGAGTCTTTATTTAATTATTGTGTCCATTAGTACAATTGGATCCACTTAGCCTAATGGGGCCACATGTACCAGCCACTAAAGTGTGGGGAACACTGATAGAGTCTAATTGCCACTGACTACACTTGCATGCATCTGTTTAGGAGCCTCCTAAGCCAATCCATACATTTTAGGATCCACTGGGAATCCCGACACCAACCTCCTTTAGTTGCTAGGAGTTGGTTACTAGCCAATCTTAGTTATTCCTCAGTTACATTCAATTATTTCACTTTCAGTTCAGTTAGCGCTAGTTATGCATGGCTGCATGTGGGGAGGTGCCCTTTCTCACCTACCACTTGCAGTTAGAATAGTTAGACTGATTTTAACTGATTGCTTGACTAGATTAGACATATGGAGATAACCATTTGGACTTTGATAGTGATTTAGACATCTTTAGTTAGGCATGCACTCAGACACAGTCACATCTAGTTGGTATATTCGAATTCATCCCTAATGATTCGAATTCTTTCCTATGTAACACTATTGTAACACCAGGATTATGTAATGAATATAATACTGTAATTCTCTAAGCAATACTTGATTGTTTCCTGTGAGATTTGATTTGTTCAGTTTGCATAATTCTTTCCTATTCACTGCATCAATAATTTGGATTCATTTGCTTGATGATCTAAATGGCACATCAATTATAACAATTATAAGTACAGAGCATGCTCTCACCGATATGTCTTGGATTAAAAAAAACATTTAAGAGGTCTATCAAACGGGGATCAAGCTTTCTCTTCGCGTCCAAACTATGCATGTCTACTTGTAGTGGTTCAACAACTCGAAAATCCTAACAAATTTTGACAAAAATAGTATTTTAATTAAAGGAACAATTGGACACTTCAACATGCCTTATAGCTCAGCTCAAAACCAGAGGAAATCCAAGTCAATATTCTGATCAAACTTCCATTTAGGGGATCACACTGCTCGCAAAAGAGGAGTTTTTGTAGCATCTCATTATCCTATCCATCCCGTCATAATGTAAAGTACACACCTTGATAAAGGGGAGGTTTTTTCCATGCTGGAAGAAGCATTCTTTAGAAGAAATGCACTTGGACTATGGCATTTTTTATTACGGCCTATGAGGATGTATTTGAAGTAGTCAGGGCTAAAACGAGGTCATTCCATTAAGCAAAGGAGTAGGAGTGAACATGATCCTTAGGGACACTCTGTGAAAGCTCCCTAGATCAAGTCGACTATGGACTATCAAGCTCACACAAACTTAATAATAATTTCAAAACCATTAATTAATACATTGGAATACAGTACAATACATCTCAATTATTTCCAACTTGGTCCCATTTTCGAAAAATGTGATAGACAACCTTGGTGCCTATGACTTGCCACGTTTAAGGTATGCATCCAGAGTCAAGAAAACCATGTATCTAGAGTGAAGGAAACCACAAGTTCATCAAAACGATGCCACGTTTAAGACATGCATATTGAGTGAAGGAAACCACTAGTGCTACATTTAAGGCATGCATCCTAGCTCACTGTACCTTTGCACTTCTTCCGAGTAACAATGTTTCTTTGTCTGTAGGTCTGAATTCCCTTGACATATCTGATATTAGCTCTCGAACTGTTCTATCTCTTCCATTACAACTACTATACAATCTATAGCAGAGTTCAAACTATTGTAGAATAAAGGGTCCATAGTAGAATGGAAGAACTTCGTCAAGGCTTACAAGAATGTTGTAGAACATATATTCATGTAGCTTGTTAGAAGGACGTTCCAACTACTTCAAAACTAAGAAAAGCTACAACAGAACCAAAGTTTATGCAATGATTAGATGGCCACTAGAGGAATTCAAACAAGGTTGCTACATTTTGTAGCAAACTTCAAACATGGCCTTAATGGCACTAGTGAGTTAAGATAGGGATGATCAGACACAAGGGTAACCCACTCCCAGTCCGACTCCCAATTGCGTTGAGAAGAAGAAGGTTTTACGACAAGAACAACAATTCAGCTGATGATATGGCCATGGAAATGGTTAATTATGCTCAGTCACATTCACACCCTCCAAATGGTAAACTCCTTTGTCTCTTAAATGCATTAGAGAGGGATACATATAATTTTCCTTTTGACTTGAGCTATTTTCTCTAGTGCACTGTATTAAAATGTCCAACCTAGTAAAGAAACCTAGATTTCCCACTATTTTTGCTTAGGGCATTGAGAGTTTTAGTCCATTAGATCTGAACTACGGCTTACTTCACACCCTCTCTATACTTGGGAAAGCAATGACAAATTTCTCTACAGCAAGGAAGGAGATCTACTTGAAGAAGATATCCTTGTGAAGAACTATAGCTGAGGTCTAGATTGTGTCCCATATAGGTCACTGGGAACACAACAAAAATACATTTAGATAGGAGCTACTTCTATTGGCAACTCAGAGCGATAATCTCAACTTTGTGAGTAGCACCTACTACGTTGGAAAACCCAACCCTCTAGACATCCTCGAAAAAATTACACAAGGGGACCGTTCCAACTTTAAAAGTGAGAGATTGAGGTAGATGGTCTTCTTCTTATCACCAATCCTTTCTTTCGAGCCACAAAATTGTTCCATAAGTATTATTCGGCTAAATATTTCTCGTTCTTGTTACTCTGGAGGAAGGAAACCTACTGCTCTGGAGAAATTAAACCTGGAGGTATATACAAGGAAGATAGCGGTGTTTGCGTGCAAGAAGGCCATTCATCATATGAACCCGTGCGACAGAGCTCAAAGCTTAGAAATATTTCTGACTTGAAGCAGTCCTACAGAAGATACAATCATGATAAGGTTAGTAATAACATCCTTGTCACATTTTATGTGGTTTGAGCACCATAATACTACCTAATTTTTTGTGATATATTTCTAAATATGTTATAGTCTCAATGTTTATTTAACTCTCAGATTCGGATAAGGAGTTGAACAACACTAGCTTTTCCCCATCCTTCTGCTTCTCAAGCGTCTTCTCGGATTCTTCATAGCTAAGGTGTTTGTTTCCTGACAGAAAATTGGCAGAAAATAGGAGGAGCCAGGGTAGAAAGGAAGCCAATCAAGAGTGGCCTTTCAGACACATCGCTCCTCCACCAAGTCCTTCAATTCCTCAGTTAGGCATTTGATCAGATAGTCCTTAGTGGAGAGGGAGGAAATGTTCCTTCATCTAGTGGAGGTCGCTACATAGTAAGGAACAATAATATCCTGAAGAATCTGAGGTGGACGCAGAATGTAAATACTATGGAAGAAGATTGATGATTTTCCAAAGGCCACAACCACCATCGCCTGATCAACACTTGGCTTTTCGATTTTAAGAATGGAATATAACGAGGGAATCTCTCACAAAAATGGAGTAGGACCAGAGCGAATGGGATTTAATCGGTGTTTCATTAAGCGACCAACATAGAAATTTGCACGGTAGAGGTTGGTGGACTCCGAGATGTTTTATTAATTGTAATAGATTTATATTAATTTTTAAATTAACTATTAGATACAACTATTATGGCAACTCCAATGATGATACAACTATGAACTTAACTTCAACTATGCTTTTAACTAAGTGGTTGTTATATTAGATTAACTATTAGATACAAGTAATTGATACATTCTTAAAGAAAAAAAACATTATCAATATGTCAAATATATGTGTGTGGGCCTATTTTGAACATATTAATCTTATTAATATGGTTGTTGCTAGTTTATTATTTTGGGTTGGACTAGGTTGTTTAATATTCATAATTAGTTATTTGAAAAAAATAAAAAATTATCTTAATTAACATGTGATAAGTATAGTTTGTGATAGTTGAAAAAATTAAACTTGATAATTAAAACTCTAATCATGATGATACAACTTTTCAATTATTAGATACAACTATTAGCTTAACTCCAATAATGACACAACTTTAGCTTAACTTTAACTCCAATCACGACTTTTACTTAAACCGCAATGGTTGATATATTAACTTTTAAATTAACTATTAGATACAACTTCAAACGAGCTATTGAACCTAGGGGGAAGGGTAACAATCATTCCTACCAACCACCCAAACTACATCCAATGAACAAACATGTCTTGAAGTAGATGAGAAGTATACATCCATACCTAATTTATTTTAATATAATAATTTCGGCCAATCCACTTGACTTTTAATACTCTATTATTTTTAGTATGTACGAGTAATTGATGCTTCTTCCAAGTTGGTGTCATTACTCTCAACCACTCAAACTACATCCAATAAACAAAAAAAAATCTTGAGGTAAGTAAAAAGTCTCCATCCATACTTTATTTTAATATAATAATTTGACAACCCACTTGACTTTTAATAATAGTAATTGATGCTTCTTCCACGAACATATTATACATGCAGTGGATAATATTTTAAATCAACTGAAAGCTAAACATATTATACATGCAATGGATAATATTTTAAATCAGTAAAGAGGTCTACGCCGTAGAATATAGGCAATCCTTATATATTGGACAGACTTTCCCTCGGGAGGGGAGCCTGTACACCGTTGGATTAGAAATCCGACTGTGTCCATTGAACAGGCTCTCCTCCTAAAAGAAAGTCTGTGCAGTATATAAGGCGCTCCGTAGAATATAGATCGCTAATCAATCAGCGACGGCAGCTGTAGCATTAAAGCCTTGCTGGTTATTGGTCGCGACTCAACCTGAACAGGACCCAGGACCCAGGACCCGTGATTAATCAGTGATGACAGCTGTCGCATTAAAGCCTTGCTCTGTTATTGGTCGCGAGTCGCTACTCAAGCTGAACAAGACCCTGTACGTAACGTTTAATATTTGATTATTCAAAGTTTTTCAACTAAGTGGAGTCCACATTACACTGAAGGAATACATCAAAATTCCATAACACATTGTTATAAAATCAAATCTTGCATTACTTTTCAGCGCAGTTGACGTGTTGATGAAGGAAAGCTGGCGCGGCGGAGCTTTATCCAGCCAAGCATCACAGGTATAGTGTACATAGATGCAGTGTTTTTTTTTTGTGTGGATTTTTACATGGTTCCATTGATTTTCGACAGTCGGTTTAAGCAATTTAGCCATGCTGGCCTAAAACATTATACTTGTCTATTGGTTGAGCATATGATATCTCTGTAGATGAGATTAGAAATTTTGGGGAGCACTAGTATTGGCAATGGCAGTGCCCCCATTGAACAGTTTCATGCTGCGATAAACTATGAAGCTATTCTACCGAAGTATACTTTTCTTGGTCATCATTATTCTTCATGGACAGATTTGCAACACACAGCAGTGCCACCACGACGTTAACTATACAAAAGGGAGTAAGTTTGAGAGCAATCTGAATACAGTTTTGAATAATCTTGTTCACCACACCTCCCAAACTGGTTTTAATACTTCTGTGTATGGCCAAAGTCCCGATCAAGTATATGGCCTCCTACAATGCAGGGGAGACATGCTAATCGATGAATGCTACAGTTGTTCACAACTTGCAAATACTTCCCTTCGGCAAAGCTGTGGGAATGCTACCGGCGGTTTAATTTGGTTGGATAACTGCTTCTTACGTTATGAAAACTCTAGTTTTTTCGGAAAACTGGATTCTGCTGATGGATATTATCTAGTAAATGTAAATAGTGTCTCCAGCCCTGATGTCTTTAACGCTGCTCTTGGGAGCCTATTCACCAATTTGTCAGCTGAGGCAGTATCTAGATCTAACTTATTTGCTTCGGGAATAGCTACAGACACCTTGTCTCGAAAGATTTACGGTCTGGTCCAGTGCTGGAGAGATATATCAAGTGACGACTGCACAACATGTCTGTCAAATACAGTCAATTTTATTTTAGCAACTTATGCTGGGAAACAAGGAGTTCAGGGTCGGATGAGAAACTGCATAGTTCATTATGAAATACGTATTTTCTTCAAATCGATTGCGGCTCCACCCCATCCTAAAGCTCGAGCGCCCGTTGTGGCAATTACACCACGGAGAGATAGTACGTCTTCAAACAAATTAGGCTTAATTTTAGGCGTTGTAGGCGGTTCACTGCTCACGGTATTCGTATGCCTGTTTGCGACTGGGAAAAGAATGAAGTCTGCCATATTTGGAAGCCCAAGACCAAACGAAGAAGGTATTGCATAAGATTAGTTATGTACTCCTTTATCATAAATTATTTAAGTTAAAGAAACCATGCCTCGCTTGAAAAGCATCTCAGTTGCCCTTATTCATCCTATTCAACATACTTTTAATGTTTAGTAGAGTATATAAAAAGAAGCACAGACATTAGCTTAAGCCGTTATGGGGTTAAGAATGAAGCATCTCTTATTTAGCCGTCCAAATATGATAAAATGGATCATCACGCTGCAGACACAATAAAATGGCTATGAAGGCTAGGTCGGTTTGCTCTGTTAGACTATTTCTAACATTTATCTGTTAGACTTACCAACCAAATGATGGCTATTAGTAAGAATCAAGCTGCGTGTTTTGATTGTATAGGTCCTGAGCAAGTAGAGGAAGACGCACTAATTAGTCAAGATAGGCAAATTGTGTTTACCATGGAAGCATTGATAGCTGCTACGGATAATTTTCATGATAATAACAAACTTGGAGAAGGTGGATTTGGCGCTGTATACAAGGTAATATTAGGCTGTATACTTGGAGAAAGCTTCTATTAGTTTATATAGTATATTGCAGTAGTCTGCACCATTTACACAATCTTCATACAGATATTTTTGTCTGAATCTCAGGGAACTAGTGAAGATGGAACAGAAATTGCTGTAAAGAAGTTGTCCTTAACATCTCGTCAAGGAAAGAAAGAATTTCTGAATGAAGTTGAACTAGTGACCAAAATTCAACATCGTAATCTTGTCAACCTTCTCGGCTGTTGCGTAGAGGGATCAGAAAGATTGCTTGTATATCAGTACTTACCCAATAAGAGCCTCGATAAATTCCTATTCGGTGAGTCACTTCCATTTTATTTTGTATATCTATAAAAAACATTAATGCTAACATATTTAGTTGGATTATTGGGTTATGGTAATTAGTTTGTGTCGTGCATCCATGGATACAGATATCAACAAACGCAACCAGCTTGATTGGCAGAAGCGGTACAACATTATACTAGGAGTAGCTCGTGGGCTTCTCTATCTGCACGAGGATTCTCAGCTGAGGATTATTCATAGGGATATTAAAGCAGGCAATATTTTATTGGACGAGAGACTGAATCCTAAGATATCAGATTTCGGCCTAGCAAGACTTTTTACCGAAGATGAGAGTCAGTACGTCAACACCAGAGTTGCTGGAACTTAGTAAGATTTGAAAACAATCATCACTTTCACACACTGTCAAAACGAATAACAATTTGGGATGCATATGTTGTACGGTATACTTATTTGTTGTTGTGTATACTTATTTGATTTAAAGAGGATATGGTGTAATTTTTAGTATGACAATTTTGCTTTGGGGATTTACCTTCTCGGTTGTGTTTTAATTGTCCAGGATCCAGGACTAAGATTTCATTTACAAGCAAGTCTCAATTTATCATTCCTCAATTTTCTCTTACTATATAATGTAATTTGGATATGTAGCGGATATATGGCACCAGAGTATGGTATGCAGGGACAATTATCTGTAAAAGCTGATGTCTATAGCTTCGGCGTTCTTCTTCTGGAGCTTATTACTGGAAGAAAGAACACAGATTATAGTTTGTCACATGAAATGCAGATGCTTTTAGGATGGGTGAGAAACTCTGATACTGTTCTCATTGTATTTCGATCTATAAACCATTTATTGTATTTCGATCTATTATAAACCATTTATTGAAGTATGAGTTTAGGGGTTTCACTGCTGATCTATTTTGATATGAATTAGTTAATAAGAACTTCTGTACTGGTTGATGAAATAATTTAAATTCGGCCGATTTTATGTATCTCTCTTTCCAAATGAGGATCCGTTGTGATGATGCAGGCGTGGAGATTATACAAACAAGGAAATGTTGTGCAGATAATTGATCCAACCATAACTGAAGCGTGCGATGAGGAGCAAGCCTTGCGATGCATTCACGTTGGTCTTTTGTGTACACAAGCGGACCCATCACTTCGTCCATTAATGTCTGCCGTAACTTTGATGCTTTCGTCTCATTCCGTGACGTTACCGAATCCCACAAAACCTGCTTTTGTGAGTTCTCATGCTTCCCAAAATGGCGAGTTCACCAGTTTTGGGTCAAAGTTGTCACATGGCTCTACGATCACATCTTCTGCTGTATCATCTGCTTCGGCTGAGGCTCCTATTGGGGCTCCTCTATCTAACGCCACCGCTTCCATTACAGCTTTGTCACCCAGATAATATACGCCACCGCTTCCATTACAGCTTTGTCACCCAGATAATATAAGTAAATGATGTTTTGATTTTGCATTTCTAAATATCATAGATTTCTTTTTCAAAAGAAAAGGAAATGTGACATATTTCTCTAAATATAATAGATTTCCTTTTCTTTTGAAAGGGAAATGTGACATATTTATGAAAAGTGAAATCTGATATTTCTGCATAGAAATCTTACAAGTGTTAATTTTTAATTTTTAATTTTTACTAAGATGAAATTTGATATATTTTTGAAAAAGAAATTTTGATATTTTTACATAGAAATTTCACAAATGTCAAATTTCTTTTTAATTCAGAAGAAATCTAAATATGTAAAGAAATTTGCTATATATCAAACTTTTTTTTTAGAAATATTTTATATTTCATTTTCACTGAAAATAAATCAGACACGTCGGATTTTGTTTTTAAAAATATGTCAAGAAATTTACTATATGTCAAATTTTCTGTTTAGAAATATATGGTATCTCATTTTTACTAAAAAAAATATTGACACGTCCGATTTTGTTTTTAAAAATATGTAATCTATTTTTAAGAATAAATAAAAAATCTAACATATATACGAAGAAGAAATCATGCTAATAACATTGATTGTATAGTAGATTCTTAACATTTAGATCTACTTAAGATCTAAATGCTAAACTGAAATTTTAGATAAATCATGTATTTTGCATATTCTATGATGGAGATTAAAATTATAATTCAAAGTAAAGAAAATAGGATCAATTGCAAATATCCCTTAAACAACATGAACGAATCTTGTGGTATGGCATTGAAAATAGGATCAATTGCAAATATCCCTTAAACAACATGAATGAATCTTGTGGTATGGCATTGTACTTTTGAATATTTCGTTATTATATTGGGTGAAGATAAATATGTTCTAATCTTATAACATAGCAGTTAACTTGTTTTTTTTATATTTTAATGTTTTTTTAAATAACAATTTTATTTATAATGTTTAATTTTATAAACTTAAAAATAATAATTTAAAATATATTAAAAAATATTTTTTATTTAATATATATTTTTTGTATTATTGAATTAAAAAATGGGGTTGATAATAATCTGATATGATTTTTAAGTTATTTTTAAAAAATATGATGATTTCGATGTGACTATTTTTAAATTATTTTTATTAAGAAATAGATTTAAAAAAAAATTGATGTTTTGGCTTTTCTGGATTTGCTAGATTATCTTAGTTATGTGATGAAAATCTGATAAAAATATAATCTATATTAATTTACTTTAATTAATTTAAATTTAAATTTTTTACAAAGTTTAACATTACAAAACCTATTATATATAATTTTAAATATATTAAAAATAAATTATTTATAATTTGATTGGTTAACAAAGATATAAGTCTTATTTAAAAATGATTATATATTTTAATTAGTCTCTTTTAGAAATGATTATATATTTTAATTTTTCTATTTTTATTTATAAATAATTATATATTTTAACTTTTTTTTTTATTTGTATATCTTTTAAGAAAAAAAAAGTATAATGTGTTATTTCATTAAATCAAAATTGCATAGTATCTAATCTATGAATCACAATCACCATATCACTGTCTAACATGAAACGATGCATAAGTTAGCGGGTTTCTTTTCAGACGTGTGTGTGGGTTTCTTTACATTTTCTATCACTAAATGGGCTGATAAACTTAAGCATAATATAACGTTTAACAATTAAATCAATAAATTTTAAATTATATATTGTTGTGAGCATGCAAGTTGTATTTTACAGATAATGCATTTATTATACCAGTAATTTATAAAAGGTTTAGTTATAAAAAAAATATTACTAAATTATTGTGATTATGGTTATAGCTAGATGTAGTTTTAGTTATGTTTTTTTATAGGATAATGGCTTTGTGACTTAAAATAATTAGTGAAATGTTGTGTCATTATGGTTGTTTGGTCACATGAATTATCATTATGTCATTGGAGTTTTAGGTTTCCTAAGTTTGCATCTCATTTGATATTTTCATTAAGGTTTTATTTTCATTCAAAAATGACTTTTACTCTATTTTACTTGAATATAATAATACTTCTATAAAATTTTCTTAAATTGGTAGACTAATCATAATGTCAAATCTTCACTACAAAAAACCTTTTTGACATTTATTTATATGTTTTACAAGGAGAAGATTATTTTATTTTATAAATTTTGAGACCCTTTTTTAATCATTTCCTTTGAATGTGATGAAATTCTTTTTTTGTATAAACAAAATATTATCAGTTTTAATATATTTAATAATATCTACTCGTATCTTCATCAAAATACTATTTTTAAATAAGTGTTCTTTAAATAGAATTTTCATTTAGTTATTTTGAGGAATGTGTATTTGGTTACACCAATTTTCATCAAAACTAGAAACATTAATAGTTTCCCAAGTTTAAAATTATTATTGTATTATTTTATTTTTTTTGAATCTTGGAAAATGTTTATATTATTCTTATATAAGAGTGAAATGTTTATCCTTGAATACGGTGCACTAAATGCACATGTTTAAAAATAAAAGTTTTAATGTTTAAAACTTAAAAAAAAAGAACATTAGCTCCATGCATAGCATTTCCTCTTATCACGAGGGTATGCGTATTCTTATTGAAAGATTTTGGACTTTAATGCATTATCAATACGTATTAAGTTATTTTCGTATTTTAATTGTCAAAGACTTGAAATCTACCACCGATATATCTTTATAGTTCCACCGAGATATATTTCTAACAAGTATATAGATGATCATCAAACAACAACACTAAATTCATTCATTCCTAATCTTCATCTTTGTCTACATCTGGACAAATTTCACAAGTTCAGTAGGACTCTTCTAGGGCCTAATGTGGAATTTTGAAGTTGGTTTTGTTGAATGTTTAGTACCTTCCAAGCATAAATAAGGATATATTTTGCATATTATGAAGGCCCCTTAATAACAATTATATGGAATGGCTCTGCATAAGGAGTCAATCCTCAAAAAAACTTTTGTGTTTCTCCTTTTGCATTTGTGAACAATCAAGTCCATCCAGGAAAGATAGGTAGATAGCTGGCCTATCTCATTGGTTTTAGTCATCGTCCTCCACATAACATTGCTCAGAGGGCTTAGAGTACTTTGGAGATAAGAAGATAAAAGACTTATTCCAAAATGGGCCTTAAAAGAAAACAAGCCAACCTAATTTCTTGATGAGTTGTAATTCAAGTACCAATAGAATTTCAATAAAATGAGTCAACCATAATGGTTGATTTGACATATTTGTTATAAAAAAAACTACTTTTTTGTTCGGATTTTCAACATATCTCCCTGTGTATTTACTCACATTTCGAGCGAGAGCACTCGTTGGATGCATAATTTAAACAATGCATAATTTTGATGGACCCCACTGCCCCAAAAATAAGAAATACCTGAAAAAACATGATGATGATGTCATATCCCTTCAAGGAGATATCAATTACATTCAGGTAGTTGAGAGGAGAAAATATTGATAACTGAGCGGAATTTGGAAGAAGAGAAGTTAGTTTTGGTATCGATGCAAGCAGAAGATCTGTCTACAAATGGTCGTGAAGAGATGAAAAATAAGTCAACTAGGTCAAGGTCATAGAATGGATTCAATCATTGTTGGGAAGGACAATAGGAAAGGCGACGGGGTCGACATCACAGAAGATGGATATCAGACGACCATAGAGAAGAAGTCAATGAGTAGGGATAGTCGACATAGTTAGTGATTGAAAGCTAGAAAACCAGAGTATAGTCCATTCAAGGGGAATGCCGACAGAAAAGGGGAATGAATACGAGTCGGAGTAAGTTATGAGGATTTTGACCAAGAGCGGTCGAATACAAGCGACAAGATGAGGAAGAAGTCATAAAGGGTTGATGGGGACACTGACCAAACGAGAAAATACAAGTCGCAGTAGTTGACAAGAGGTTGAACCCATGAATGAAGAGGTAGTTGGGAGTCGGCTGACTGGTGGAGTAGAGGAGTCTGATTAATATTGACGAAAGAAAAGGGAATTGAAGAAATTGGTTTGGTTGAAGGGAATTCAGGAGGGTGGATGAAGGAGTAGGAATGTCGCAATAGGCGACTAAGGAGAGGCCAACGAGTAATGGTTGTGAGTTGATTGGAAAAAAATGCCAAAGTGCGGAAAGGAACAAGGACTATCATGGAGATAATTGAAGCATTAATTGTAGAGTAATGGTCATGGTTGAGGATGATAGTTGGAACTACGCATTGAGGATATTTTTAGAGGAAGCTAGAGGCTTTTTGAAGTTGCATGAGAAGGAAGGTATGGTGGTGGAAAAACCATATATGTAGAGGTCAGGATAGAAGGAAGAGAGCTTCTTCCATACATAACTTTTGTTCCTCTCTAAAGTTGAGATGAGGTTATGTAGCAACCATTGATTTGATGGAAGCTACAATATTATGAGGTAAGCAACCTATGTTAGTCTATCTTGTAATTATACATAAACCAAATGAACCTTGTGGACAAAAGAGGCATGCCTGAAATTTCATATTTGAATAAGAAGAGGCCAAAAAAAGGTCCAACTGGAAAGTGCAAGTGCCATTCCAACGAGATATTTGCTTACTTTTTGGAGTTCTTTGGCATAGTTTCCATGGAAATCTTGCAGTAGATTGAGAGAACCTTGACATAGTTTCCATGGAAATCTTGCAACATATTGAACTCTGGCATATCAATCGAACTTCAACATAGTTCCCTAGCAATCTTGCAACAAATTGAGCCCTGCCTAAACTCTGGCATAGTTCCCTTGGTAATCTTGCAACAAATCAAGTCCTGCTATGACCATCTAGGTATTCCAAACTGGGAACCCATGTGAAAATGATGAACACACAAACCACAAGTAAGATAAAAACCACATTAAATTGATGGACGTGTGGTGAGATTTAGCTGGTTCAAGAGATAAGGAATACAGGAAGAAATTTTTTCTCATTTAGAAAATTCCTTTGACGAAAAAATCCTTCTAAAAGCAATGCAGTTGCACATTTTTAGTGGATAACCTTTCAAAGTCGTTTATATCTTATGGTATGAAAACATATTATTACATTTGTACATATTAATTATTTCACTAGTGTCTACTTCTCAACGAATATGTGCTGACAATATAGATTACCTTTTTTACATAGATAGCTTCAAAAAACAAAGAAGGAGAAAAACTCATTTGTCAATAACAAGCATTTCGATTTTAGACGCATGGTTTCCTACCAATACAAAATTATGGGCATAACCTGTTTGTGAAAAAAGTACCTTTATCGTTTTAGCAAAGATGGTAACAAGAAAACAAATTCTCATTTATTTTATCAACCCTTTGATTAAATTCATCACTAAAGTCTAGGAGGAAAGAACACTTGTCACTTTCACTAAATTCACATTTCAAGTCTAGGAATATTTTAAACACACTCACTATTTAAAGAACCTGATCAGATAATGTAATTTTACAAGTCACATAATGCCAAATCCTACTAATGCACATATTTTTTTGCATTTGTAAGTTTGATACACTTATTGAAAAGGGAAATAGTTCTAAATTGGAAACACTAGGACCACAAAAATGGAGAACTCTCTAGCATTAATTTTCCAATAGATGAGCCAAAAGTAATCATAATCCTTGTGAGCATAAGCTTGAAATTTAGTACCGTCTACTTGTTAAAATGCAATACCCCAAGTGCAAATGCATACAAGTGGAGAGACTATTACACTTGGAGAGTAAGATAAACAATTGAAATAATTATCAGGATGATGTTCGTCATTGTACATATGCTACGACAAATGCTTAGGACTGTGATAAAAAAGATTTAACTAATCACAACAGTAATTAGTACTTGTTGAGGCTAAAAATAGCTTTCACATCAACATCTACACTTAGATTTTATCTGATACATAGTTAAGACAAAATGCTCCAATAAGTGAATATCATAACTGCACACATTTCAAATTACATAATCTGGTATTTATACAAAGACTAGTTGAACCCGCCACCCATGCAAGAGACCTTGGTCATTCTTCCTACAACCCTCCAAAGGTAGTTGTAAATATCATGAGCATAGATCCATCTTAAAAAGGATCTACCAAAAGCCGAAAGGGATCAAATCTCTCGAACTTCAAACCCTTTTTTTAGAGTGGAAATGTTGAGGAAATGTGAATGGAATGTTTATGGTTTTAATTTGTAGTCTAATATATTTGCTTGTAAAAAAATATTTTAAATCTAAATTAAGCAGACATGTAATTTTTTATAACATTTTATTATTGTTTATAAAGGACATGTGTCAGCTCTAGGATTATCATGGAAGGACTTACACATCTCCCCCTACTGGGATGTAGAATGCACCTTTTCAGGGAAAAAGCTGCAAATCAATGATAGTTTGTATATGATGAGATTTGTTTCAACGCCAATTATTAGTCTAGCCAACCTTTGGAGACCGCTAATATGAATTTAGTGGAGAGGAAACTTCTCTTGGAATCCTAGTAGGTACATGGCTAGTGTTTTTAAGATTAAAATGAGAGTTCCTAGTGGAATTTACATTAGCCCAAGACTTTTTTATGTACAAATATTTTAGGCTGAGAATAATTTTCCATTTCCTTGACATTCTGTAATTGTTCTAATGTCTCAAGTACTTCTGTCATAAGGGGGCTATGTTTTCCTTTAGTGGTAAGACATTGGAGAGAAAGCATGGTTGCTTAATGGAAACCTTTCATAGTGTACTAACCCTCTAATTTGGTGTTCATAAAAAGATACAATTTATGTTTATCACCCATATATGCTTGGCCCATTCCATTAAATTATGTTCAATTTCAAGCTTGTTCTTATCTACATCATGTCGACCTAGAAATAGTCCCAATGAGACAACCCTAACTTTTTAACATAACTCTTGAATTTCTAAAGAACTGTTGAAAATCATTTCAAACATTTGCAGAAAGGGTTTTAATAAGTTATAAATGCAAACATTAGGTTAAATCTATAGCATAGTTATCTTAATTCAACCTATCTAACACCAAATAGAAGCAATCCTAATATGTTGCTACATATTGGCAGAAACATAACCATAGGTATTTGTTAACTCAAAAAATCCCTCACTCAGATCTACATGGCCTACACCACCCAAGGACACCCATACACAACCCTTATTTGACCCCATTTAACCCCCACACCCTCAAAAAGGCTCAAAAATATGCAAAAGGGCTTAAAATCCCCTAAAAAGAGCCCAAAAAGCTCTCATATGGGATAAAGCCTCCAAAAAGGGGCTAAAACCCCTCAAAGGAGCCCAAAACCCCCAAAAGAGCTAAAGATTGAGCGAAAGGGGCTAAAACCCCAAAAAAGGAGCTAAAGCCCTGACCAGGGGCCTAGAACCCTAAAAAAAGCTATAAATAGAGGGCTAGGGGTCAATCTCTAGACATTCCTTCCTTGCATACTGTTATGATGCCCGAGTGAGTGCCTTGAGACCATTTGCATCTCAAGCCATTCACCCTCCCTCTCATCCATCCTCCCATTGAGCCACAACTCCCCCATTCTCAAGAGAGGTGCTTCTCCAAGCTAGGGCATGGTGGCCTATTTCCACCAAAAGAAGGTATAATTTCTGTTTTATTTGGTTTATTTGAGTTTTTATAACATATCTTTGTTTGCAGGTTTATGGCCTAACATGTTCTTGTAGGTCTCCATTGTTGTATGTAGGGTCTTGGAGCGTAACCCATTACCTTGCGTTTTCTTTGTATTTCTGTTCTATTTCATTTCTATTTCATTTTTCTTTCACAACCACCAGGAACTCTACCCTTCCGTCCTATAGACGAAAGGTAGCCATTCCTTCCCTGTAGTAAGGGAGAAATCCCTGCTGTAGAACTGGCGACCATACTAGGTCGATCCCACACGATCCATGGGTTTTATTTTTGCAGTTTATTTTCCTTTGCCCTAGTTTAAATTTCTGTCAAATCTAGCTTAGATCTCTGTTTTTCTGCATTTTTAGTTACTGTCGAGCCTCGTCAAGGCCAATCCAATCCCATTTGGCCATATTACAGGTTACTATCGACTAGATCTGGCTTAGGATCAAAAAATTTCACTTTATGGAGCAGGTCGTTCATTTAGGCCCGAAAGGTGCGACCACGTCGCCCATTTTTCCTCGAAAGGTGCGACTCCCTCCTGGAAGTCAGCCCGCTTCTGTCTGCAGGTTCTGAGTGACCCCCTTGCCTGTTTTTGGAAAAATTTGGCGACCCCCTCGCCACATTTGACCTGGAAAGTGAGCCATTAAAATTTACAATTTACACTCAGTCAAACATCTGCAGTCTTTGAGGACATAAGTCCCTGACTGCCTTAACCATGGGAAGTACTTGGGCTCAGCCCAGAAACTCATTGTGAGGAGTACCACGGGAACCCCAAAGTAGCTGGCCGCTGAGAGGAATTGCCAAGCGAAACGGGTAATGACCCCCACCAATTGACCAGCACTCTTGTGAGGAAAAAGCCAAGCACTGTCTTCTGGAAGTCTTGGTGGCCGAGAGACCACTTGAAGCCAATAGGAAGCCACTAAAACTGGGGTCCAAAAATCATCACCATATTTCACCATTTTTACATACAAATTAGACAAGATTGATCCCCCATGTTCTTCCTCATGCCTGAGAGGTGACCCACCACTGTTCGGGTCCTTGAACCAACACGTCAAGACAATTCTCGACAACCCTCTACACCATCAAAAGGCCACACAACCTGTGATTCCGACTCAGAATAATACCAATCTGAGCCAAACTTGCATACTGCACCATCAAACCCCATGGCCGGTCCAAACCCGGATCCATTTTTCGACGTAGTGATTGTTATGGACCCATGTCCACACCCCACATTACCACCAACACCTCTTCCGGTGGCCCCAACAAGGTCATGCAAACCATCATAAGCTAGCTTCCACCACCCACATTGACCAGTCAAGTTGTCCCACCTGGAACACATGGGGGCAGTATTCCTTCCACCAACACTGTCCCACTTGGGATACATGGGGGTAGTGGCCCTTCCACCTACACTACCCCTCCTGTCATACATGGGGACAGTGGCCCTTCCACCTACACTGCCCCTCCCATCACACTTGGGGGCATTAGCCCATCCACAATGGTACCACAAGTACCCCCAGTTATGCAGGTACATCATGTCCCTGCAAACAAATAAAACCCCTTTGTACACAAGGTTATGGGTTGAGCTCCAAGACCCTGCATACAACAATGGAGACCTGCAAGAACATGTTAGGCCATAAACCTGCAAGCAAAGATATGTTAGAAAAAAATCAAATAAACAAAACAAAATAGAAATTATACCTTCTTTTGGTGGAAATGGGCCACCATGCCCTACCTTGGAGAAGCTCCTCTCTTGAGAATGGGGGAGCTCTGGCTCAATGGGAGGATGGATGAGAGGGAGGGTGAATGGCTTGAGAGGCAAATGGTCTCAAGGCACTCACGGGCAGCATAACAGTATGCAAGGAAGGAATGTCTTGAGAGTGACCCCTACCCCTCTATTTATAGATTTTTTAGGGTTCTAAGCCACTGGTCAGGGCTTTAGCCCCTTTTTTGGGCCTTTAGCCCCTTTCGCTCAATCTTTAGCTCTTTTGGGGGTTTTAGGCTCCTTTGAGGGGTTTTAGCCCCTTTTTGGAGGCTTTAGCCCCTATGAGAGCTTTTTTGGTTCTTTTTAGGGGACTTTAAGCCCTTTTTCATATTTTTGAGCCTTTTTGAGGGTGTGGGGGTCAAATGGGGTCAAAGGAAGGTTGTGTATGGGTGTCCTTGGGTGGTGTAGGCCATGTAGAGCCAAGTGAGGGATTTTTTGGGTTAATATATTGCCCCTTGATATGTGAGGGAAGGAGCTCATCGTATGGCTGACGGACATCATAGGATTTTCTGCGGAGAGGTGGTGCTTCCTCGGCTGGGGCATGGTGGATTTTGGTTTTTGTATTAATATGGTTCCCATAAATGGGTGAGATACAAATAATGTGTGACATGTATATGGACGAGGAGGGCATCCCCATGCTTGTAACAATGTCAAAAGAATAATGTGATATATGCTCTATAATACAAGAGCCGATCATGTACAACTGATGATACATAGTGGTTGCCTCAATGAGAGGCTGAATACAATACTGATATGAAGGAATGCTACATTGGACCCATGGCATTCTCATGGAATGCTATATCTTCATGACTGATAATTTCCTGGATATGGAACGGTACATAGTTGTATGGACTCATTGATGGAGAGTCAAAGTCTCTGTGGTACAAGTATGTTGCATCAATCATAAATCTATATAGAAGCACTGCTAGGGCTTCTAAACACTCTCTCCAACACAACCTGAAAATCACAAGGGACATAAACCTATTTAGGTCGTTTGAATAGACTCATCAATGTGCTAGAGTTAGGTGACATCTGGGGTCTTTGACCAAATACTGCACGAACCAATACCCTGTACGAATCTCAATGGTGCGATGATGTAGCTAGAGTTGAGCACGTGAGAAAAAACCATCCCAAGAGGCACTAAGGACTCCTCTCAAGTGGTCCAAGAAACTCATCAATGAGGTTAATGAAACCAAGATACATGAACCTCTAGGTCTATCCTCTAGAATATGTGTGTTGTCGTCGACAGAGGGATATCTGCCCCTGGTCAAGGCAATTGTGTTTCCTTGACTAGATGCGCAAGGGAGCTAACAGAAATATGTAAGACAATTTGAGGACTGACCCACTGAATGGGGGGGGAAGGGAAAGAGTTGAACATGGGCAGAGGGAGTGTAGTAGACTCAAAACTCCTTTGTTCAGAGTATGACGGCAGGGCGGACCAGGTAGCAAATGAAACTGACTCATGAGAATGGGATCATAGCTGTAATACTAGGAATGCCACTACAGATGGGAAATACTTAGGGGAGGTAGATACTTTTGGTAATGATAGGGTCCAAGGAAGACACATTGCAAAGTACTCTGAACAAAGGTGACCCAAAGTGGGAATGCTGCCAAACTGTTATCTATGGGGTGGTGTCTAGAGACACTATTGTGGTACGATCTCGTGGATTTTTGGCGAGCCCAAGAAAGTAAATGCTCAATGGTGATTTCAATTTTAGAGAGTCTGAAAGCATGAAGAAGACTCCAGTTGGAGCTCTTTTTCGTTGGTAGTCTCCTGTGCCCAAAAAATGATAAAAGTATACACAAGAGAGCTCTCCCATCCTGTAGGGGATGCAAGACTTCTTTATTGTTGGTAGTCCAATCAGGACGGAAAAGGTTAAACCTATACTGACTAGACGGTCATTCAGATACTTTTATGAGCATGAATGAAACCAAGTTTGCTTGACGATATTTTCTTGATGAGAAGGCTAGAAAAGATCTTAACGAAAACCCATGGTGAGATTTTTTGTAAAGTTCGGCCCCTCTGCTCGAGAAAGCATAAAAGTATGCAGAGGGGAACGGTCTTGGCTTGAATGTGCCAAGGTTGTCCTTTTCATTTGATGTTCTACATTGTCTGCAAAAGGAGATAAACGAGATGATGTAGATGCCCTTTCCTATACTTTAACGAGCAGGAAAGGAAGCAGCTACGCTTGACCATATTTTCATTCTTTTAGGAGTCAGAAAAGATCTTAAAAGAAACTCTAGTATGGTCAACTGATCGCAGTGGCATAGGTGGTGCCCGTATGTTGGGATGACAGATAGTGGTCCAAAGGTCATACGTGTAGTATGGATGGAGCAGGTGGCTCTTAGACATACCAATACATGCATGGGATAGATTTCGGTAGAAGCATGCGAGTCGGTGTGGCAGAGGTATAGAAACTGAGGTGGCTCTCAGACAGAGGTCAGTAGAGTCATGTGTGAGTTGTGGTGGACGGACTTGACTACATGTGATGAGTGCAAGTCCGGAGGTAGTCATATGCTGAATGCATGCAAAGGAAATGATCCGTCCTCTGGACGATGGCCTGGGGACCCGCATAAGGTGCGGTGGGTGGTTTAGACACCTATATTCTTAAATAAAATGATGCGCCTTACGGACGATGGCCCGAGAACCCACATGAGTGGCGGTAGGAAAATGTGTGATGCAAGTATAGGTTTGGAGACACTTACATCAGAATGATGTGGCTCATAAACTGGGGTAGCTTCTGTGAAGTGATACTGAAAATTACTTGTTAAACATGAGACGATGGTCTCATTAGAAAATAGAAGATGGAAATTTGAGCTTGGAGGTGTGAGAGGTGTCTTGAATAGGCTTCGGGTGACTTTGATTTAGCAGCTAATGGTGCTGCCCTTGAATGGGGGTCTTTGACTTGTGGTAAAAACATTGCAAAACAAAAAAGGAAAAAAAATACGCTATAAGGGATTCATAGTGGTGGTATCAGGCATAGACTCTCTTGAGGTAGAGCCTGTTACGTGACTTCTTCAAGAGGCGACCATCTGAGTCAGTGAAGAGGTATGCCCCCTTGCCAAGATGAAGCTATTTGGCAAGGCAGAGTGACGAAATTTGGTCTTTTCTAGGAAGAACCGATTCCACACTATGGTTTAAAGGGAATGGGGTAAAACCGGAGGTGGTCTTACAGATCTCTCTATCATCGCTTAAGTGGTGTCGGGATAGATCAAGTGGATCTTCCATGGCCGATGAGACGAGAGGGAAACTGGTGTTAGAGATCATGAAAATGGTATTGGTTGTGGTTTTGGTGGCCTCGCCCCCAGTCTCTGTCGGAGGAAGAGGGGAAGGCCTAGAAACAGGAGGAGTCTTTGATAGACCCGGAGGTAGGTACAACATCATCTCAATTAGCTGGATAGGAGTCAACACATGTTGGGGCCTTAGAGGTAGCGTAGGTGGTTTAAGATACCAAACAAGAACTCCCAGTGTGAAATCCTATAAATTGCAGGTTTCCAAGATAGACTTGCTGACGATCCCAGATGGTAGGAAAAGGAAAAGGAAAAGAAAAAGGAAAAGGATCTTGTTGAGTTGGAATGAACCCCAGTGTTTCCCTGGTAACTGAGGTTGAGGTTGCGAGTGAGTTTGAGGCTATGGCTAGGGTTGCGGCTGCGGATGGAACTACGGCTGTGGTTGGTGCATGTCATCCCATGGGTATTATGGGGCAGTTAAGGCTTCAAGTATCTCCTCATCGTTGCAGAAGAAATGAAGAGACAGGTCTAATGGACCGTTGGTGATGGTGGAGACAAGAGGGTCTATAGAATTGGACATCATGTAAATGGACATGGTTCCTGAAGAAGGAGGTGTGGGATGGAATTATTCGATCAAAGTGATATTAGATTCAAGGGAATGTTGTCAAAGGTTGGCTAGAGCCATTCGAAACTTGGACGAGTCAGCAGTGGTGACAATAGTGGCCATACAATCCACAAAGGGCACAAGCATGGTTTGTTCTCAATTACTTGTTTCTCACTATTGGCCCGCTTGGGAGTTCAACCACGGGGAGGTTTTCCGTTGTATCCATGGCATCCAAATGCACGTGGAGTATGGGAATCTCAGGGAAGTTTTGAGTTGGATGGCCCTATTCTTCACAAATTGCGCAAGGCGGGATCTACCAAGGTTCAACGGTAGCTTTCGCGTTTTTTCCCCTGGCCCTTTTTGGGTGGGGCGATGCAGGTGCAGGTGTGGTGGTTGGTTCTTGCGGGCCGAGTGGAGGATGAGATTCGGCCGTAATGGGTTGCGGTTGTGGCTGGGGTTGCGGCTATGGATGGAGCTACGACTGTTGTTGTTGTTTGGGTGTAGCAGTGTTGGATGAGAGAATGCACAAATCCGCAATCTCATTTGGTGTTGGTGGTGGTGACACTAAGGGGAAATAAGTTGTCATGGTGGTATCGGAAAACAATCGAGGGCCCACATTCAACAATGGGAAGGCTGGTATGTTGTCAACCATGGTGTTGACTGCAAGGATAACGTTGGTGGGTGTGGTCAGCCCTTGCGAATCAATGGTGTTGATCGTAGGGATAACGTTGGCGGGTGCCGTTAGCCCTTGCGGATCGTGATAAGTTAGTTGGTCAACCGTCACGATTTTCCCTCCATGGGGGAACATCATGAGATGGAAAATAGTTGATGCTACGGCTCTCATGGCATACATTAACTTCTTCTAAGGATAAGGTTATAGTCCAATTGAGCATTGTCAACCTCTATGTGAATTAGTATTGTCTTCCGGGCTAATGTGATGGGGACATGGGGGAGGATTCCTTGGGCTTTAGTGGGATGGCCTTCATAATGCCACATATTTGTAGAGAATGGTTGCAGAACTGGGGATCCAAGCTTCTGCCAGACTAGGGTAGACATAACGCACATGGATTCTCCCTCATCCACTATGCACCGGTGTACGACCAAATTCCGGATAGACACCGAGATTTGGAAGGCAATGGTTGATGGCATCCATGGTTCTCCATTCTCCATGTTGAATGTGATCAATTTGGAGTATGAGGGATCTACGACACCAAGGGTGGCTAGTAAGGATTTTTGTTGCATTGGGTAAGTTTTGAGTACCTCAAGAGTGGACATGGTGGTAGGTGTTTGGGAAAAATCATTCACAATGTTGTAGCTGACAACAGCTCTAGCCGTGGCGTTATTGGCAACCTGACTTATGGGGGGGAGCGCAAAAGGGGGTAACTGAAGAGGTGCATTGGTTGTTTTAGATGTAGATGTCGTTGATGTGTCAGCGGGTTCGGTGTTGGTTTCGTACTGACTTTTTCTGGTTTGTAAATTGACCTCTTCATTTTTCATAGCTAGTAGGCGGTGGACACCTGTTTCTACCGTGGAAGGTTCCCTCGGAGCGTTGGGATTGGGTTGGGGAGGGGGTGCGGTTGCCACTAATCCTTGGACTGGTAATGGGTTTTGGAGCACCATAGGAGGAGGTCCTGGTGGTGCCAGGTTGGGTTGGGCTTGGTCTGTTGTATTGGTGGCATGTTGAACCTCATTCCTAATGGCTTACTTAGCGCGACCCATGAAGGGGCACTCATATGTGTAGTGCCCGTATACCTCGTATAATGTGCACGATTGAGTTGTATGCAATGGAGCATTGCATCTTGGTGCATTTGGTTGTTGAGGATTTTGGGCTGGCTGGTTTGCCGCGGCATTGTTGGGAGGATTTGGTTGTTGACCTCCTCCCTGTAGTTGATTGTTGCCTTGGTTTCAGGGTCGGTTATTCCTGGCTTGCCCTTGTTGGTTATTGGGGGCTGGCTGGTTGGGACGGTTTTGTTGTGAAAACACCTGTCCCAATAGAGCAGGTGGAGTAGGGGAAGGGGCTTGAATAGATTGTACCGGTGGTACATAGTACACTTAGGTGGGTGTCGGTGCCACAAATGTGGGCATTTGTCTCGCGTATTGTTGTGCTGGCCAAGCTAATGCTTGGGCCTGCTGCGGTGGCGCAGGTTGTGCATAAGAAGTTGTGGCTCCAGACTGGGACATCATTCTTGCATAGTCTAGAGTTTGGTTTTGGTACGCAACACTAGGGGTGTTTCTTGGTTGTGGTGTCATTGCAGGTGGTGTTGGACGATGCTGTGGTTGGTGAGAGACATCACCTATGATGCCATCTGCAGCATGGGATGCCCCTAGTGTATCTCGGTAGGAGGTTCCCACACGGGGAGCATCTGGAATGATAGTGTAAAGGTATCCAGACTGTGCATAGATTAAATCAAACTAGTGGGATTTCAAGATGGCCTCCTCTTCGGATTGGGGACGTTTGGATGGGACATCCTTTGCTATAGGTGGTAGCAAAGTTTTTAGGAACCAATCCAGGAAGATCCTATCATCAAGTTGGATCTTGCACAAACTACGACGTCGCTGCCACTCATGGATGTGGTCGGTTATGTGGATCGCAGTATTCTGGTAGAAATATAACAATATCTCCACCCCTTCATCGTATCTAATAGGGAGTTGGAAATATTGCAGGAACATGAAAGCCAGGGAGTTTAAATCCGGGTACTTGGCTTGTGGTAGCTTGATGTACCACTTGGCTGCAGCCCCTATGAGGGTCTGTTGGAATAGTCGGAGCCTGCTCAAATCATCTACAATGCTATTTGATGAGCACCATAGGTGGAACTCCATGATGTGGTTTTGGGGGCACTCCCATGCCTTCCCTTCAAACTTGGGAATGTCAAAGGGAACATTGGTTGGCATGGGCAACCAAAAAGTTTGATGGCGGATAGGGTCATTTGTTAACCAAGTCAAGTCAGGAAAGTTGAGATGTGCCATGAAAGGAAGGTTTGACCGAAGGTTGATGTGAGATGGGGCAGCCATGGTGGTGGGGTTTGCAGGGACATGATGCACCTGCATAACTGGGGGTACTTGTGGCACCATTGTGGACAGGCTAGTGCCCCCAAGTTTGGTAGGAGGGGAAATGTAGGTGGAAGGGCCACTTCTAGGAGGGGTAGTGTACATGTAAGTGCCACTACCCCCATGTATCCCAAGTGGGACAGTGTGGGTGGAAGGCATACTGCCCCCATGTGTTACAGGTGGGACAACCTGACTGGTTAATGTGGGTGGTGGTAGTTGGATTATGACAGTTTGCATGACCATGCTGGGGCCAATAGCAGATGGTCACCTCTTGAAGAAGCTGTGTAATAGGTTCTACCTTGAGAGAGTCTATGCCTGATACCACCACTATGAGTCCCTTATAGCGTAGTTTTTTCCTTTTTTTTTTTGCAATGTTTTTACCACAAATAAAAGACCCCCATTTAGGGGCAGCACCATTAGCTGCTAAATTAGAGTCACCCAAATCCTGTTCGAGACACCTCTCACACCTCCGGGCTCAAATTTCCATCTTCTATATTCTAGTGAGACTACCGTCTCATGTTTAACAAGTAATTTTTAGGACCACTTCCCAGAAGCTACCTCAGTTTATGAGCCACATCATTGTGATGTAAGTGTCTCCAGACCTATACTTTCATCACACATTTTCCTACCGCCACTCATGCAGGTTCTTGGGTCACCACCCATAAGGCACATCATTTTCATTTTTAGCATTTATCTGTCTAATCCGTCCACCACACCTTATGCAAATCTTCGGACCATTGTCCGGAGAATGGATCATTTCCTTTGGATGAATTTGGCATATAACTACCTTTGGACTTGTACTCACATCACATGTAGTCAAGTCTGTCCATCACAATTCACACACAACTCTCCTGACCTTTGTTCGAGATCCATCTCCGTTTGCATGCCTTTGCCGTGATCTATCCCATGCATGTATTGGTATGTCTAAGAGCCACCTACTCCATCCATACTACACGGATGACCTTTGTACCACTATACACCGTCTCGACATAGGGGCACCACCTGTGCCACCGTGATCGATTGACCATACTAGAGTTTCTTTTAAGCTCTTTTCTGACTCCTAAAATAATGAAAAGATGGTTGAGCGCAGCTGCTTCCTTTCCTGCTCATTAAAGTATAGGAAAGGGAATCTACATCATCACGTTTATCTCCTTTTGTGGACCATGTAGACCATCAAATGAAAAGGACCACCTTGGCATATTCAATCCAAGACCATTCCCCTCTGCATCCTTTTATGCTTTCTTAGGCAGAGGGGTTGAACTTTACGAAAAAGCTCACTATAGGTTGTCATCAAGCTCTTTTCCAGCTTTCCCATTAAGAAAAGATTATCGAGCAAACTTGGTTTCATTCACGATGGGTGAGCTCTCCTGTGTATACTTTTATCCTTTTTTGGGCAGAGGAGACTACCAATGAAAAAGATCCCCCACTAGAGTCTTTTTCGTGCTTTTAGACTCTCTAAAACTGAAAGCACCATCGAGCATTTACTTTCTCAGGCTCGCCAAAAATCCATGAGATAGTACCACAACATTGTCTCTAAACACCACCCCACAGATAACAATTTGGCAGCATTCCCACTTTGGGTCGCCTCTATTCAAAGTACTCTGCAATGTGTCTTCCTTGGATCCCATCATTACCAAAAGTATCTACCTCACCCAAGTATTTCTGATCTGCGGTGACATTCCTGGTATTTATATAGCTATGATCCCATTCCCATGAGTCAGTTTCATTTGCTGCCTGGTCCGCCCTACCGTCATACTCTGAACAAAGGACGTTTGATTCTACTACACTCCCTCTACCCTTGTTCAACTTCCCCCCCCCCCCCCCCCCCCATTCAGTGGGTTAGTCCTCAGATTGTCTTACATCTTTCAGTTAGCTCCCTCGCGCTTCTGGTCAAGGAAACACCATTACCTTGGCCAAGGGCAGGTCTCCCTCTGTTGACGGCAACACACATATTCTAGAGGATAGACCCAGAGGTCCCTGTATCTTGGTTTCATTAACCTCATTGTTGAGTTCCTTGGACCACTTGAGAGGAGTCCTTGTGCCTCTAAGGATGGTTGTTTCTCACGTGCTCGACTCCAACTACATCATCGTATTGTTGAGATTCGTACAGGGTATTGGTCCGTGTAGTATTTGGTCGAAGACCCCGGATGTCAACTGACTCTAGCACATTGATGAGTCTATTCAATGGACCTAAATAGGTTTATGTCCCTTGTGATTTCCGGGTTGCATTAGAGACAGTGTTCAGAATCCCTAGCAGTGATTCTATATAGATTTATGATTGATGCAACATACTTGTACCACAGAGACTCTGACTCTCCATTAGTGAGTCCATACAACTATGTACCATTCCAGATCCAGCAGGCTATCAGTCATGAAGATATAGAATTCCATGAGAATGCCATGGGTGCAATGTAGCAGTCCTTCAGATCAGTATTGTATTCAACCTCTCATTGAGGCAACCGCTATGTATCATCAGTTGTACGTGATCGACTCTTGTATTATAGAGCATAGATCACATTATTCTTTTGACATTGTTATGAACATGGGGATGCCCACCTCGTCCATATACATGTCACACATTATTTGTATCTCACCCATTGATGGGAACCATATTAATGCAAAAACCAAAAGCCACCATGCCCCAACCCAAAAAGCACCACCTCTCCACAGAAAATCCTATGATGTCCGCCGGCCATACGATGAGCTCCTACACTCACACATCAGGGGGAAATCTGTTAACCCAACAAATCCCTCACTCATCTTTACATGGCCTACACCACCCAAGGACACCCATACATGACCCTCATTTGACCCCATTTGACCCCCACACCCTCAAAAAGGCTCAAAAATATGCAAAAGGGTTTAAAATCCCCTAAAATGAGCCAAAAAAGCTCTCATGGGGGCTAAAGCCTCCAAAAAGGGGCTAAACCCCTCAAAGGAGCCTAAAACCCCAAAAAGAGCTAAAGATTGAGCGAAAGGGGCTAAAAGCCCCAAAAAAGGGATAAAGCCTTGACGAGGGGCTTAGAGCCCTAAAAAAGATATAAATAGAGGGGTAGGGGTAACTCTGAAGACATTCCTTCCTTGCATACTATTATGTTGCTCGAGTGAGTGCCTTGAGACCATTTTCCTCTTAAGCCATTCACCCTCCCTCTCATCCATCCTCCCATTGAGCCATAGCTCCCCCATTCTCAGGAGAGGAGCTTCTCCAAACAAGGGTATGGTAGCCCATTTCCACCAAAAGAAGGTATAATTTATATTTGGTTTTGTTTATTTGAGTTTTTGATAACATATCTTTGCTTGCAGGTTTATGGCCTAACATGTTCTTGTAGGTATCCATTGTTGTATGTAGGATCTTGGAGCTCAACCCATAACCTTGTGTGCAGAGGGGTTTTCTTTGTATTGTTTTCTAATTCATTTCTGTTTCATTTTTCTTGCACAACCACCAGGAACCCTACCCTTCCATCCTATAGACGGAAGGTATCCATTCCTGCCCTATAGTAAGGGAGAAATCCCTGCTATAGAGAAACAACCATCCCGAGAGGCATTAAGGACTCCTCTCAAGTGGTCCAAGGAACTCATCAATGAGGTTAATGAAACCAAGATACAGGGACCTCTGGGTCTATCCTTTGGAATATGTGTGTTGTCGTCGACAGAGGGAGACCTGCCCCAAGTCAAGGCAATGGTGTTTCCTTGACCAGAAGCGCGAGGGAGATAACCGAAAGATGTGAGACAATTTGAGGACTATCCCACTAAAATGGGGAGGGTGTCGGGGAAAGAGTTGAATAGGGGCAGACGGAGTGTATTAGACTCAAACTTCCTATGTTTAGAGTATGACAGTAGGGCGGACCAAGAAGCAAATGAAACTGACTCACGGGAAAGGGATCGTAGCTATAATATCGGGAATGTAACTACAAATGGGAAATAATTGGGGGAGGTAGACACTTTTGATTTTGATAGGATCCAAGGAAGACACATCACAGAATACTCTGAACAAAGGTGTCCCAAAGTGAGAATTCTACCAAACTGTTATCTGTGGGGTGGTGTCTAGAGACACCGTTGTGTTATGATCTCGTGGATTTTTGGTGAGCCTGAGAAAGTAAATGCTCGATGGCACTTTCAGTTTTAGAGAGTCTGAAAGCACGAAGAAGACGCCAGTGGGGGCTCTTTTTCATTGGTAGTCTCCTGTGCCTGAAAAAGGATAAAAGTATACATAGGGGAGCTCTCCCATCCTGTAGGGGATGAGAGACTTCTTTTCCATTGGCAGTCCAATCAGGACAAAAAAGGTTAAGCCTATACTGACTAGACGGTCATTCAGATACTTTTACGAGCATGAACGAAAACAAGTTTGCTCGGCAATCTTTTCTTGATGAGAAGGCTGGAAAAGAGCTTAACGACAACCCATGGTGAGATTTTTCATAAAGTTCGGCCCCTCTGCCCGAGAAAGCATAAAGGTATGCATAGGGGAACAGTCTTGGCTTGAATATGCCAAGGTGGTCCTTTTCATGTGGTAGTCTACATGGTTCACAAAAGGAGATAAACGAGATGATGTAGAGGCCCTTTCCTATAATTTAACAAGCAAGAAAGGAAGCAGCTGTGCTCGGCCATCTTTTCATTCGTTTAGGAGTCAGAAAAGAGCTTAAAAGAAACTCTAGTATGGTCAAGCGATCACAGTGGCATAGGTGGTACCCCTATGTCAGGATGATGAAAAGTGGTCCAAAGGTCATCTATGCAGTATGGATGGAGCAGGTAGCTCTTAGACATACCAATACATGCATGGGATAGATCGCGATAGAGGCATGCAAACCGAGATGGCTCTCGGACAGAGGTCAGGAGAGCTGTGTGTGAGTTGTGATGGACAGACTTGAATACATGTGATGTGAGTACAAGTCCAGAGGTAGTTATATGCCAAATGCATGGAAAGGAAATGATCCGTTCTCTAGACGATGGTCTGGAGATCTGTATAAGGTGCGGTGGAAGGGGTATATAGATATATGTTAAAAACCAAAATGATGTGCCTTACGGGCAATGGCCCGAGAACCCGCATGAGTGGTGGTAGGCAAGTGTGATGCAAGTATAGGTCCAAAGACACTTGTATCACCATGATGTGGCTCGAAAATCGAGGTAACTTCCGGGGAGCGGTCCCCAAAAATTACTTATTAAACATGGGACGATGGTCTCATAAGGAGATAGAAATTTGACCCCGGAGGTGTGAGAGGTGTCTCGAACAGGTTCCGGGTGACTTTGGATTAGCAGCTAAAGGTGCTTCCCCTAACTTGTGGTAAAAAACAAAAAACAAAAAAGTAAAATCAAGCGACTCATTGGTGATGTTAAGCGTAAAACCTCTTGAGGTAGATCCCGTTGCGGGGATTCTCCAAGATTTGTCCATCAGAGTCAATAAGGGTGTATGCCCCTTTTCCGAGGCAACGGTGGATGACATATGGGCCATACCACATTGAATCAAACTTTCCTTTTCCCAACTTGTCATTGGGTTGGTCATAGACTAGAACCATATCTCCTTCGCTGAAGGTGCGAGGGTGGACATGGGAGTCATAGTGGGCCTTTGACCGTGTTTTCATTGCTTTGATGGCTTGAAGGGTAGCTCAACGGTCTTCTATTTTTTTCTCAAGTTGGAGGAGTGATTCTTCCAAAGGCAAAGAATCGGGGAGGAGTTCTACCACGAGGCGGAGGGATGGGATCTGGCACTCTATAGGGAGTATTGATTCAACGTCATGTACTAGGTGGAAAGGGGTGAAACCGGTTGCAGTTTTTGTGGACATGCGATAATCCCATAGGGTGGAGAATAACATGCGATGCCGTTGGTTTTATGGTTTCCTACCATCCTTTGGAGCATTGTTTTGATGATTTTGTTGACTGCTTCAACTTGGTCGTTGCCCTGGGGGTAGTAGGAAGATGAGTAGTGGTGTTCAAATTTTAACATGGTTGACAGCTCGGCCCAAACATCATCTTCAAAGTGTGTACCATGGTATGAGACCAACTGTTTAGGAACACCAAATTGTGAAATAAGATGGTTGAAGAAGAAGCATGCCACTGTTTCAATTTTGCAATCAAATGTGGGCATGGCCTCGGTCCACTTAGTGAAGTAATCGACTGCCATAATGATGTATTTATGACCGTTGCCCTAGGTAGGGTTGATTGTCATGAAGTCGATTTCCCATTTGCAGAAGTGCAAGACTGTGGCTACGGGGTGTAATGGTGTAGGGGGTGTTCTTTCCTTTGGGGCAAAGAGCTGATAGCTGTGGCAATGCTTGACTGCCTCTATGTAATCAGCAAAGATGGAAGGCCAGAAGTAGATAGCAAATAAAATATTCTCGGTGATTTCTAGACCTGAAAGGTGGCCACCATAGGCTCCACTATGACATTCGTTGAGGATGGTCTCGGCCTTGTCACAGGTGAGGCAATGGCGTAGGATGGTATCAATGCCTCAACGATGTAGAACATCTCCAATCAACAGGTGGAAAATTGCTTGATGTCGAATGTGTTTCCTATCCTCACAGTTTAAGTGTGCTGCGAACTTCTGTGTTCCTAAGTATAGAAGGATGTCCCCATACCATGGGTCTTCCATGGATATGAAGAATAGGAAATCATTGAGGAGGTCATCCTTGGGAGGTGATGACGCGGTTAATTGGGGCAGATCGGTCATGAGTGCGTCCAGCGCAAGTGCCTTTGTGTTTTTTGGGGAAATGAATTCTAAGTCGAATTCCTGGAGGATGACTACCCACTTAGCCGTGCGACCTTGTAGAAGGTGACAGCTTAAGAGGTACCGCATTGGGTTTGAATCAGCCACTACACTTGTATGGTTTGCAATGATGTAGTGGCGCAACTTTTGAGCCGAGAAGATGACGACAAGGGCCAATTTCTTCTTGAGTGAATATCGTAGTGGGGAGCCTGTGAGCTTCTGATTGATGTAATAAATCACGTTCTCATGGAGAGCATTGTAATCTTGGACCAAGACTCCAACAATGGCGTTGTCCAAGGCCAACACATAGAGAATGAAGTCTCGGGTGAAGTCTGGTGCTGAGAGTAATGGTGGAGAAGCCAGGGCCTGCTTGAGTGCATCAAACGATTCTTGTGCTTGCTGATCCCGAACAAAGGGGATTTTTGTGCAGAGCAGGTGGATGAATCTGTAGGATTTTTTTGCATACACTGGTACAAAGCATCGAAGGAAGTTGGCCTTGCCTTGGAGGCTCTATAGTTGGTACAAAGTTTTTGGTGAAGGAAGATGATGGATAGCCTGAACTTTGAGGGGGTCTACTGTTATCCCTTTGTGGGATATGATGACCCTGAGTAGACAGCCTGTTGGGACACAAAAACCACACTTTAGGGGATTTAGGCAAATTTTGTACTTGCGGCAACGTAAAAAGACTTGCCACAAGTCGTCCATATGTTGTGCTCGTTTTGGTGATCGAGCGGTAAGATCGTCCAGGTAGACCAATATGATATGGATTAGATCATGGAAACAATATGTCATGGCGCACTAGAAGGTGGCTCCAACATTCTTCAGGCCAAAGGGCATGACTCAGTGTGCGAATGTGCCCCACAGGGTTGTGAATGCAGTCTTGTAATGATCTTTTTTCTGGATCTGAATTTGGTTATATCCGAAAAATCCGTCCATGAAGGAAAAGGCCTCATGTTCAGCGCATGCATCGATAATCTAATCGATGAAGGGTGTTGGGAAGTTGTCTTTGGGACACGCTACATTTAGATCACGGAAGTCTATGCAAACGTAGATGATAGCCTGTTTTTTATTCATGGGATTAGGATTATAAACCCAGTAGTGCTTATATATAGATTTATGATTGAGCAGCATACTTGTACCACAGAGACTCTTACTCTCCATCAGTGAGTCCATACAGCTATGTACTGTTCTAGATCTAGCAGGCTATCAGTCATGAAGATATAGCATTCCATGAGAATTCCATGGGTCCAATGTAGCAGTTCTTCATATTAGTATTATATTCAGCCTCTCATTTAGGAAGCCACTATGTATCATCAGTTGTACATGATCGGCTCTTGTATTATAGAGCATAGATCACATTATTCTTTTGACATTGTTATGAGCATGGGGATGCCCACCTCGTCCATATACATGTCACACATTATTTGTATCTCACCCATTGATGGGAACCATATTAATACAAAAACCAAAAGCCACCATTCCCCAGCCCAGAAAGCACCACCTCTCCACAAAAAATCCTATGATGTCCCTCGACCATACGATGAGCTCCTGCCCTCACACATCATGGGGCAATATGTTAACCCCAAAAATCCCTCACTCAGCTCTACATGGCCTATACCACCCAAGGACACCCATGCACGACCCTCATTTGACCCCATTTGATCCCCACGCCCTCAAAATGGCTCAAAAATATGCAAAAGGGCTTAAAATCCCCTAAAAAGAGCCAAAATAGCTCTCATAGGGGCTAAATCCTCCAAAAAGGGGCTAAAACCCCTTAAAGGAGCTTAAGACCCCAAAAATAGCTAAAGATTGAGCGAAAGGGGCTAAAATCCCAAAAAAAGGGGTTAAAGCCCTGACTAGGGGCTTAGAACCCTAAAAAAACTATAAATAGAGGGGTGGGGGTCACTCTCAAAACATTCCTTCCTTGCATACTATTATATTTGGTTTATTTGAGTTTTTCTAACATATCTTTGCTTGCAGGTTTATGGGTTAACATGTGCTTGCAGGTTTCCATTGTTGTATGCAGGGTCTTGGAGTGTAACCCATAACCTTGTGTGCAGAGGGGTTTTCTTTGTATTTCTGTTCTATTTCATTTCTATTTCCTTTTTCTTGAACAACCACCAGGAACCCTACCCTTCCGTCCTATAGACGGAAGGTAGCCATTCCTACCCTGTAGTAAGGGAGAAATCCCTGCTACAGAACTGGTGACCACAATGGAAGAGACAGGTCTGATGGACCGTCGATGATGGTGGAGACAAGAGGGTCTGTAGAATTGGACATCATGTAAATGGACATGGTGTCTGAAGATGGAGGTGGGGGGTGAAATTCTTCGATTAGAGTGATCTCAGATTCAAGGGAATGTTGTCGAAGTTTGGCTAGATTCATTCGGAACTTGAACAAGTCTTGGCAGTGGTTAGAATATTGTCCATACAATCCGCAAAGGGCGCAAGCATGGTTTGTTCTCAATGAATTGTTTCTCACTATTGGCCCGCTTGGGAGTTCAACCATGGGGATATTTTTCGTTGTATCCATGGAATCCAAATGCATGCAGATTATGTTAATCTTAGGGCAGTTTTGAGTTGGATGGCCCTGTTATTCAGAGACAGCGCAAGGCGGGATCTGTCGAGGTTCAACGGTAGCTTTCGCGTTTTTGCCTCTGGCCCTTTTTGGGTGGGGCAGTGCAGGTGTGGGTGCGATGGTTGGTTTTTGCGGGTCGGGTGGAGGATGAGATTCAACTGCAATGGGTTGCATGGGGGTTAAGACTACCTTGGCATTGGTGGTTGGGCTGGTGGATCAAGGTACCACATGGAAATTCCCAATGTAAAATTGGGTAAGTTTAAGGTAGCCATTACTGGATTTCTCATGAAACCAAGCGGGGGAAAGAGGAAAGGAATTGTGTGGACTGGGGAGGAGCCCAGATAACTCCCTGATGGTTGCATATGGGGGTGATTTTGTGGTGGCGGTTGTGCATAATGCTATGGCTACGGATGATGCTGCGACTACTGATGGCATTGCAGCTACGGATGGTGTTGTGGTTGCTATTAGGGCTGCGGTTGCGGTTGATGGTTGGGTTCAACAGTGTTGGATGAGAGCATGCACAAATCTACAGTCTCATTTGGTGTCAGCGATGGTGACATTAAGGGGAAAAAAGTCGTCATGGTGGTATTGGTAAACAACTCATGGCCCACATTCAACAATGGGGAGGCTGGTATGTTGTCAACCATGGTGTTGACCGCAGGGATAACATTGGCGGGTGCAGTTAGCCCTTGTGGATCAATGGTGTTGATCGTAGGGATAACATTGGCGGGTGCCATTAGCCCTTACGGATCGTGATAAGTCAGTTGGTCAACCATCATGATTTTCCCTTCGCGGGGGAACATCATGAGATAAAAAAACAGTTGATTCTATGGCTCTCATGGTGTACATATAACTTCTTCTGAGGAGAAGGTTATATTCCAACTAAGCATTGACAACCTCTATGTCAATCAGTACTATTTTCTCGGCTTATGTGATGGGGAAATGGGGGAGGATTCCTTGGGCTTTAGTGGGATGGCCATCATAATCCCGTAGAGTTGTAGAAGATGGTTGCATAATTGGGGACCCAAGCTTCTACCAGACTAGGGTAGACATAATGCATGTGGATGCTCCCTCATCCACTATGCACTTGTGTACGACCAAATTCCAGATAGACACTAGGATTTGGAAGGAAATGGTTGATGGCATCCGTGGTTCTCCATTCTCCGTGTCGAATGTGATCAACTTGGAGTCAGAGGGATCCACGGCACCAAGGGCGTCTAGTAAGGCTTTCTGCTGCATTGGGCAAGTTTTGAGTACCTCAAGAGCGGACATGGCAGTAGGTGTTTGGGCCAAATCATCCACGATGCTGTAGTTGACAACAGTTCTAGCCGTGCCATTATTGGCAACTCGAAATATGGGGGGGCGCGGGAAAGGGGGTAACTGAAGAGGTGCATTGGCTATTTTAGACATAGATGCTATTGATGTGTCAACAGTTTCGGTGTTGTTTCAGTACTGATTTCATCTAGTTTGTAAATTGACCTCTTTAGTTGTCATAACTAGCAAGTGGTGGACACCTATTTCTTCCATGGGAGGTGTACCCAGAGCGTTGGGATTGGGTCAGGGATGGGGTGCAATTGCCACCAATTCTTAGACTAGTAATGGGTTTTGGCGCACCATAGAAGGAGGTCCTAGTGGTGCCAAGTTGGTTTGGGCTTGGTCTGTTGTATTGGTGGCATGTTGAACCTCGTTTCTAATGGCATGTTTATCACAACCCATGAAGGGACACTCATATGTGTAGTGCGTGTAGACCTCGCATAGTGTGCATGGTTGGTTTGTATGCAACAGAGCGTTGCACCTTGGTGCATTTGGTCATTGAGTATTTTGGGCTAGCCGGTTTTCCGCAGCATTGTTGGGGGGATTTGGTTGTTCACCGCCTCCCTACGGTTGATTGTTGCCTTGGTTTCGGAATAGGTTATTCCTGGCTTGCCCTTGTTGGTTATTGGGGGCTGGCTAGTTGGGACGGCTTTGCTGTGCAAAAAATTGTCCCAATGGAGTAGATGGAGCAAGGGTGGGGGCTTGAATAGCTTGCACCGGTGGTGCATGGTAGACTTGGGTGGGTGTTGGTGCCATAAATGTGGGCAATTGTCATGCGTATTATTGTGTCAGCCAAGCTGATGCCTGGGCCTGCTGCAGTGGTGCAGGTTGTGAATAAGAAGTTGTGGCTACGAACTGGGACATCATTCTTGCATAGTCTGGAGTTTGGTTTTGGTACGCAACACAAGGGGTGTTGCTTGGTTGTGGTGGTATTGCAGTTGGTGTCGAACGGTGCAGTGGTTGGTGAGAGACAGAACCTATGATGCCATATGCAACATGGGATGCCCCCAGTGCATCCTGGCAGGAGGTGCTTGCACGGGGAGCGTCTGGAATGACAATGTAAAGGTATCCAGACTGTGCATAGATCAGATCAAACCGCTGGGATTTCAAGGTGGCCTCCTCTTCGGATTGGGGACGTTCGGATGCGACATCCTTTCCTATAGGTGGTAGCAAAGTTTTTAGGAACCAATCCAGGAAGATCCTGTCATCAAGTTGGATCTTGCACAAACTATGGCGTCGCCGCCACTCATGGATGTGGTTGGTTTGTGGGTTGCAGTGTTCTGGCGGCAAGATAGTAAGTTTTCCACCCATTCATCGTATCTAATGGGGAGTTGGAAATATTGCAGGAACATGAAAGCTAGTGAGCTGAAATCTGGGTACTTGGCTTGTGGTAGCTCAATGTACCACTTGGCTGCAACACCTATGAGGGTGCGTTGGAACAATCGGAGCATGATCAAATCATATACAATGCTATTTGATGAGCACCATAGGTGAAACATCATAATGTGGTTTTGGGGGCGCTCCCCTGCCTTCCATTTAAACTTGGGAATGTTTGAGGGAAGTTTGGTTGGCATGGGAGGCCAAAAAGTTTGATGGCGGATAGGGTCATTTGTTAACCGAGCCAAGTCAGGAAAGTTGAGATGTGCCATGAAAGGAAGGTTTGACCCAAGGTTGATGTGAGATGGGGAAGCCATGGTGGCGGGGTTTGCAGGGACATGATGCACCTGCATAATTGGGGGTACTTGTGGCACCATTGTGGATGGGACAGTGCCCTCAAGTGTGGTGAGAGGGGCAGTGTAGGTGGAAGGGCCACTGCCCCCATGTATGACACGAGGGGCAGTGTAGGTGGAAGGGCCATTTCCCCCACGTATCCCAAGTGGGACAGTATGGGTGGAAGGAATACTTCCCCCATGTGTTGCAGGTGGGACAACTTGACTGGTCAATGTGGGTGGTGGTAGCTGGCTTATGACAGTTTCCATGACCGTGCTGGGGCCACCAGCAGAGGTGTTGGTGGTGATGTGGGGTGTAGACATGGGTCCACTAACAATCACTACGTCATAAAATGGATCAGGGTTTGCACCAGCCATGGGGCTTGATGGTGCAGTATGCAAGTCTGGCTCAGATTGGTATGATTCTAAGTTAGAATCAAAGGATGCGTGGCCTTCTGATGGTGTAGAGGGTCATTGAGGATGGTCTTGACAGTGTTGATTCAAGGACCCGAACTGTGGTGGGTCGCCTCTCAGGCGTGAGGAAGAATGTGGGGGAGCAATCGTGTTTGATTTGTATGTCAAAACGGTGAAATATGGTGATGATTTTTGGACCCTAGTTTTAATGGCTTCCTATTGGCCTCAGGTGGTCACTCAGCCACCAAGACTGCCAGAAGATAGTGCTTGGCTTTTAACTCACTGGAGTGCTAGTCAATCGGTGGGGGTCATTTCCCATTTCACTTGGAAATTCCTCTCAGCGGCCAACTACTTTGGGGTTCCCATGGTACTCCTCACAATGAGTTTCTAGGCTAAGTCCAAGTACTTCCCATGGTTAAGGAAGTCAGGGACTTATGTCCTCAAAGACTGTAGATGTTTGACTTAGTGTAAATTGTAAATTTTAATGGCTCACTCAGCATCATGATTTGAGTTGGGTTGGTTTATATGGTATGGTTTGTGTGTATGTATTTTGTCTTTATGTTATACTTAGTGGCTGCTTAAATGGTTTATGAATATTCCGTAGAGTTCATAACATTGTCAATGAAATCAGTAAATGATAATAAAATTTTTTACACATGTACCATTTGTGAATCTGAACTATGATAGCCTGACTAGGTGACTACCTTGCATCTATATTTATCTTCAACCAAGAAAGGGTGCTGGGCTCTCAACACAATGGGACTAAGCCCATCCATAGATCGACAGGTCACCCTCCAGATGCAAGGTTGGTCAATAGGGAGGATGTTGAGCACCATGAGAAGCCCTCCTTCTCTACCCCCTCTACCTTCCAAGTCACCCATTTTTAGTGGCTTTGAAAAAAGATAGGTGAAGTTCCTATTACTATACGAGCTTCACCCTTCGTATTATCCCAGAATACCCCGAAGGATGATGACTGGGTAGAGGAGGAAGGGCTAGGCAAGAAATTGATTTTGATTACAGTAATTTTTAATCAAGCTTTCTTCATGTTCATTAATCCATTAACCATTGATTTACACATGCTGCAAATAAAATGAACAAATATTGAACAGAAACATAAACATATTTGATGGACAAAGGCAGTCGAGCTGCACTGACAGTCCTTAACTTTTTAAAAATTAGAATTTGAGTGACAGATCACACTTTTCGAGTAAAATGTGGCGAGGGGGTCGCTCAAAACCTACAGAAAGAGGCGGGCTGACTTCTGGGAGGGGGTCACACCTTTCGGGACAAAATGGGTGACCTGGTTGCACCTCTAGGGCCTAAATGGGCAACCTGGTTACACCTATCAGCTCAATAAGAGCGACCTGCTCTGGAAAGTGATTTTGTTTTTATCTTGAGCCAAATCTGGCTGACAGTAACTTGTACTGTGGCCAAATGTGCTCTGATTGGCCTTAAGGAGGCTCGGTAGTAACTAGAAATGCATAAAAATAGAGATCTAAGATATATTTGACAGAAATTTAAACTAGGGAAAATGAAAATAAACTGCAAAAATAAAACCCAGGGATCCTGTGGGATTGACCTAGTATGGTCGTCAGTTCTGTAGCAGGGATTTGTACCTTACTACAGGGAAGGAATGGCTACCTTCCGTCTATAGGATGGAAGGGTAGGGTTCTTGGTGGTTGTGCAAGAAAAATGAAATAGAAATGAAATAGAACACAAATACAAAGGAAACCCCTCTACACACAAGGTTATGGGTTATGCTCCAAGACCCTGCATACAAAAATGGAGACCTGCAAGAACATGTTAGGCCATAAACCTACAAGCAAAGATATGTTAAAAAAATCAAATAAACCAAATAAAATAGAAATTATACCTTCTTTTGGTGGAAATGGGCCACCATGACCTAGCTTGGAGAAGCACCTCTCTTGAGAATAGGGGAGCTATGGCTCAATGGGAGGATGGATGAGAGGGAGGGTGAATGGCTTGAGAGGCAAATGGTTCAAGACAATCACTCGGGCAGCATAATAGTATGCAAGGAAGAAATGTTTTGCGAGTGACCCCCACCCCTCTATTTATAGCTTTTTTAGGGTTCTAAGCCCTTGGTGAGGGCTTTAGCCCCTTTTTTGGGATTTTAGGACCTTTCACTCAATATTTAGCTCTTTTGGGGGTCTTAAGCTCCTTTGAGGGGTTTTATCCCCTTTCTGGAGGCTTTAGTCCCTATGAGAGCTATTTTGGCTCTTTTTAGGGGATTTTAAGCCATTTTGCATATTTTTAAGCCTTTTTTAGGGCATGGGGGTCAAATGGGGTCAAATGAGGGTCGTGCATGGGTGTCCTTGGTTGCTGTAGGACATGTAGAGATGAGTGAGGTATGTTTTGGGTTAACAGATTCATTTGACCCCATTTGACCCCCACATCCTCAAAAAGGCTTAAAAATATGCAAAATGGCTTAAAATCCCCTAAAAAGAGCCAAAATAACTCTCATAGGGGCTAAAGCCTCCAAAAAGGGGCTAAAACCCCTCAAAGGAGCTTAAGACCCCCTAAAAGAACTAAATATTGAGCAAAAGGGGCTAAATCCCTAACCAGGGGCTTAGAAACCTAAAAAAGCTATAAATAGAGGGGTGGGGGTCACTCTCAAAACATTCCTTCCTTGCATACTGTTATGCTGCCCGAGTGAGTGCCTTGAGACCATTTGCCTCTCAATCCATTCACCCTCCCTCTCATCCATCCTCCCATTGAGCCATAGCTCCCCCATTCTCAAGAGAGGAGCTTCTCCAAGCTAGGGCATGGTGGCCCATTTCCACCAAAAGAAGGTATAATTTCTGTTTTGTTTTATTTATTTGAGTTTTTTCTAACATATCTTTGTTTGTAGGTTTATGGCCTAACATGTTCTTGCAGGTCTCCATTGTTGTATGCATGGTCTTGGAGCTGAACCCATAATCTTGTGTGTAGAGGGGTTTTCTTTGAATTGTTGTTCTATTTCATTTCTATTTCATTTTTCTTGCACAACCACCAGGAACCCTACTCTTCCATCCTATAGACGAAAGGTAGCTATTCCTACCCTGTAGTAAGGTATAAATCCCTGCTACAGAACCTATGAATGGTTATGTGTGGATGGGAACTACACATACGAGTGTCCCTTCATGGGTCACGTTAAATAAGCCTCTAGAAATGAGGTTCAACATGCCACCAATATGACAGACCAAGCCCAAACCAACCCGTCACCACCAAGACCTCCTCCTATGGTGCTCCAAAACCCATTACCAGTACAAGGATTGGTGGCAACTGCACCCCTACCCAACCCAATCCAATGCTCCGAGGGCACCTCCCATGACAGAAACAAGTATCCACCAGCTACTAGCTATGACAATTGAAGAGGTCAATTTAAAAACCAAACAAAATCAATACGGAACCAACACCGAACCTGCTGACACATTAGTGACATCTACGTATGAAATAGTCAATGCACCTCTTTAGTTGCCCCCTTTCCCGTTCCCCTGCCATATGTCGAGTTGCCAATAATTCCACGGCTAGAGCTGCTGTCAACTACAACATTGTGGATGATTTTCCCCAAACACCTATCTCCATGTCCGCTCTTGAGGTACTCAAAACTTGCCCAATGCAACGGAAAGCCTTACTAGCTGCCCTTGGTGCCGTGGATCCCTCTAACTCCAAGCTGACCACATTCGACACAAAGAATGGAGAACCATGGATGCCATCAACCATTGCCTTCCAAATACCGGTGTCTATCCAGAATTTGGTCATACACCAGTGCATAGTGGATGAGGGGGCATCCATGTGCATTATGTCTACCCTAGTCTGGTAGAATCTTGGATCCCCAATTCTACAACCATCCTCTATAACTCTGCAGGCTTATGATGGCCATCCCACTAAAGCCCAAGGAATCCTCCCCCACGTCCCCATCACATTAGCCAGGAAAATAATATTGATTGACATAGAGGTTGTCAATGCTTAGTTGGACTATAACCTTCTCCTCGAAATAAGTTATATGTACGCCATGTGAGTCATAGAATCAACTGTTTTCCATCTCATGATGTTCCCCCATGAAGGGAAAATCATGACGGTTGACCAACTGACTTATCATGATCCGTAAGGGCTAACAGCACCCGCCACCGTTATCCCTATGATCAACACCATTGATCCGCAAGGGCTAACCGCACCTGCCAATGTTATCCCTGCTGTCAACACCATGGTTGACAACATACCAGCCTCCCCATTGTTGAATGTGGGCCCTTGGTTGTTTGCCGACACCACCATGACAACTTATTTCCCCTTAGTGTCACCATTGCTGACACCAAATGAGACTACGGATTTGTGTATACTCTCATCCAGCACTGATACACCCAACCATCAACCGCAACTACAGCCCCAACTGCAACCAAAACACCATCTGCAGTCACAATACCATCAGTAGCTGCAACATCATCAGTAGCCGCAACATCATCTGCAGCCACAACATTATGCGCAACTGCCACCACAGCCTCACCCCCACATGTAACCATCAGGGAGTTATCTGGTCTCCTCGCCAGTCCACACAATTCCTTTCCTCTTTCCCCCACTTGGTGTCATGAGCAAGCCAATAATGGATACCTTAAACTTACGCAATTTTACATTGGGAATCCCATGTGGTACCTTGATCCACTAGCCCAACCACCAATGCCCCAAGTAGTCTTAACCCCTATGCAACCTATTGCAGTTGAATCTCATCCTTCACCCAACCCACAAAAACCAACCACTACACCTGCACCTGCATCGCCCCACCCAAAAAAGGGCCAAGGGCAAGAATGTGAAAGCTACCACTGAACCTTGACAGATCCCGCCTTGCGCCGTCTATGAAGAACAGGGCCATCCAACTCAAAACTGCCCTGAGATTCCTATAATCCACGCGCATTTGGATGCCATGGATACAATGGAAAACCTCCCCGTGGTTGATCTTTCGAATGGGCCAATAGTGAGAAGTAAATCATTGAAAAAAAACCATGCTTGCACCCTCTACGGATTGTATGGACACTATTCTCACCACTGCCAAGACTTGTCTGAGTTTCGAATGGATTTAGCCAACCTTCCAAAACATTTCCTTGAATCAAAGATCACTTTGATCGAAGAAGTCCACCCCCCTCCTCCTTCTTCAGACACCATGTCCATTTACATGATGTCTTGTTCTACAGACCTCTTGTCTCCACCATTACCGACAATCCATCAGACCTGTCTCTTCGTTGCTTCCGCAACGATGAGGAGATACTTGGAGCCTTAACCGCTCTGGAGTACCCTTGGGGCGACATGCACCAACTGTAGCCGCAACCCCATCCATTGCCACAACTTCAGTTACCAGGGAAACATTGGGGTTCATTCCCGATCAACATGGTCCTTTTCCTTTTCCTACCATCTGGGATTGTGTGTAAGTCGGTCTTGGCAACCTGCAATCTATAGGATTTCACACTAGGAGTTCCTGTGTGGTAGATGGAACCACCTACCCTACCTCTAAGGCCCCAGGATGCGTTAACTCATTTCCAGACAATTGAGATGATGTTTCACCTACCTCTGGGTAAGTCAAAGACTCTTCCCATCTCTAGGCCTGCCCCTATTCCTCCAATAGAAATTGGGGGAAAGGCCACCAAAGCCGCAACCAATACCATTTACATGATCGCTAGCAACAGTCGCCCTTCCATCTCATCGGCCATGGAAGATCCACCTGATCTACCTCGGCACCACTTACGTGATGATGGAGAGATCTGTACGACCACCTCTGGTTTTACCCCTTTCCCTTTAAACCATAGTGTGGAATCGATTCTTCCAATAAAAGACCAGATTCTATCACCCCGCCTTGCCAATGACCTTCATCTTGGCAAGGGGGCATACCTCTTCATTGACTCGGACGATTGAATCTTGAAGAAGCCGTGTAATGGGCTCCACCTCAAGAGAGTCTATGCCTGATATAATCACTATGAGTCCCTTATAGCGTAGTTTTTTCCCTTTTTTGTTTTGCAATGTTTTTACCACAAATCAAAGACCCCCCTTCGAGGGAAGCACCATCAACTGCTAAATCAGAGTCACCCGGAGCCTATTCGAGACACCTCTCACACCTCTGGGATAATTTTTTTGTCTTTTATCTTCTAATGAGACCATCATCTCATGTTTAATAAGTAATTTTCAGGACCACTTCCTAAGAATTACCTCGGTTTACGAGCCATATCATGGTGATACAAGTGTCTTTGGACCTGTACTTGCATCGCACTTTCCTACCGCCACTCATACGAGTTTTCAGACCACCACCCATAAGGCACGTCATTTTGATTTTTAGCATATAGCTATCTAATCCGTCCACCACACCTTATATGGATCTCCGGACCATCGTCCGGAGCATAGATCATTTCCTTTGCATATATTTGACATATAACTGCCTTCGGACATGCACTCACATCACATGTAGTCAAGTTTGTCCACCATAAGTCACAGACGACTCTCCTGACTTCTGTTTGGGATCCACCTTGGTTTGCGTGCCTCTGCTGCACCGACTCGTGTGCCTCTGCTGCGATCTATCCCGTGCATGTATTGGTATGTTTAAGACCCACTTGATCCATCCATATTGCACAAACGACCTTCAGAATACTGTCCGTCGTCCCGACATAGGGGCACCACCTGTGCCACCGCGATCAGTTGACCATACTAGAGTTTCTTTTAAGCTCTTTTCTGACTCCTAAAAGAATGAAAAGATGGCCGAGTGCAGCTTCTTCCTTTCCCACTCGTTAAAGTATATGAAAGGGAATCTACATCATCTCATTTATGTCCTTTTGCGGACCATGTAGACTATCAAATGAAAAGGACCATCTTAGCATATTCAAGCTAAGACCATTCCCCTCTGCATCCTTTTATGCTTTCTCTGGTAGAGGGGTCGAACTTTATGAAAAATCTCACCATGGGTTGTCATTAAGCTCTTTTCCATCTTTCTCGTCAAGAAAATATCACCGAGCAAACTTGGTTTTGTTCATGCTCGTAAAAGTATCTGAATGACTGTGCAGTCAGTATAGGTTTAACCTTTTTCGGCCTGATTGGATTACCAATGGTAAAGAAGTCTCCCATCACCTAAAGGATGTGCGAGCTATCCTATGTACACTTTTAACCATTTTTGGGCACAAGAGACTACCAATGAAAAAGATCCCCCACTGGAGTCTTCTTCATGCCTTCAGACTCTCTAAAATTGGAAGCACCATCAAGCATTTACTTTCTTGAGCTCGCCAAAAATCCATGAGATCGTACCACAATGGTGTCTCTAGACACCACCCCACAGATAACAGTTTGGCAGCATTCCCACTTTGGGTCACCTTTGTTTAGAGTACTCTGTAATGTGTCTTCCTTGGATCCCATCAGTACCAAAAGTATCTACCTCGCCCAAGTATTTCCCATCTATAGTTACATCCCCGACATTATAGCTATGATCCCTTTCCCATGATTCATTTTCATTTTCTCCCTGGTCCACCCTGCCATCATACTATGAACAAAGGAAGTTTTAGTCTACTACACTCCCTCTTCCCCTGTTCAACTCTTTCCCTCCCCCCCCCCATTCAGTTGGTCAGTCCTCAGATTGTCTCGAATCTTTCAGTTATTTCCCTCACGCTTCTGGTCAAGGAAACATCATTTCCTTGACCAGGGGCAGGTCTCCCTTTGTCGATGAAAACAAACATATTCCATAGGATAGACCCAGAGGTCCCTGTATCTTGGTTTCATTAACCTCATTGATGAGTTCCATGGACAACTTGAGAGGAGTCCTTAGTGCCTCTTGGGATGGTTGTTTCTCACATGCTCGACTCCAACTACATCATCGCACCGTTGAGATTTGTACAGGGTATTGGTTCATGCAGTATTTGTTCTAAGACCCCAGATGTCACTTGACTCTAGCACATTGATGAGTCTATTCAAGGGACCTAAATAGGTTCATGTAGCTTATGATTTTCGGGTTGCGTTGGAGACAGTGTTCAGAAGTCCCAACAGTGCTTCTATATAGATTTATGATTGATGCAGCATATTTGTACCATAGAGACTTTAACTCTCCATCAGTGAGTCCATACAACTATGTACCATTCCAGATCCAGTAGGCCATCAGTCATGAAGATATAGCATTCCATGAGAATGCCATGGGTTCAATGTAGTAGTCCTTCAGATCAATATTGTATTCAGCCTCTCATTGAGGCAACCACTATGTATCATCAGTTGTACATGATCGACTCTTGTATTATAGAGCATAGATCACATTATTCTTTTGACATTGTTACAAGCATGGGTATGCCTGCCTCGTCCATATACATGTGACACATTATTTGTATCTCACCCATTGATGGGAACCATATTAATACAAAAACCAAAAGCCACCATGCGCTAGCCTAGGAAGCACCACCTCTTTGCAGAAAATCCTATGATGTCCGTCGGCCATACGATGAGCTCCTACCCTCACACATCAGGGGGCAATCTGTTAACCCAAAAAATACCTCACTCAGCTCTACATGGCCTACACCACCCAAGGACACCCAGGCACGACCCCATTTGACCCCCACACCCTCAAAAAGGCTCAAAAATGTGCAAAAGGGCTTAAAATTCCCTAAAAAGAGCCAGAATAGCTCTTATAGGGGATAAAGTCTCCAAAAAGGGGCTAAAACCCCCAAAAGAACTAAATATTGAGCGAAAGGGGCGAAAGCCCTGACCAGGGGCCTAGAACCCTAAAAAAGCTATAAATAGAGGGCTGGGGGTCACTCTCAAAACTTTCCTTCCTTGCATACTGTTATGCTTCCCGAGTGAGTTCCTTGAGACCATTTGCCACTCAAGCCATTCACCCTCCCTCTCATCCATCCTCCCATTGTGCCATAGCTCCGCCATTCTCAAGAGAGGAGCTTCTCTAAGCTAGGGCATGGTGGCCCATTTCCACTAAAAGAAGGTATAAATTCTGTTTTGTTTTGTTTACTTGAGTTTTTTCTAACATATCTTTGCTTGCAGGTTTATGGCCTAACATGTTCTTGAAGGTCTCCATTGTTGTATGCAGGATCTTGGAGCTCAACCCATAACCTTGTGTGGAGAGGGGTTTTCTTTGTATCACTGTTCTATTTCATTTCTGTTTCGTTTTTCTTGCACAACCACCAGGAACCCTACCGTTCCATCCTATAGATGGAAGGTATCCATTCCTACCCTGTAGTAAGGGAGAAATCCCTGCTACATAACTCACTCAGCTCTACATGGCCTACACCACCCAAGGATACCCATGCACGACCCTCATTTGACCCCCACGCCCTCAAAAAGGCTCAAAAATATGCAAAAGGGCTTAAAATCCCCTAAAAAGAGCCAAAATAGCTCTCATAGGGGCTAAAGCCTCCAAAAAGGGGCTGAAACCCCTCAAAGGAGCTTAAGACCCCCAAAAGAGCTAAAGATTGAGCAAAAGGGGCTAAAATCCCAAAAAATGCGCTAAAGCCCTGACCAGGGGCTTAGAACCCTATCAAAGCTATAAATAGAGGGTTGGGGGTCACTCTCAAAACATTCCTTCCTTGCATACTGTTATGCTGCCCGAGTGAGCGCCTTGAGACCATTTGCCTCTCAAGCCATTTACGCTCCCTCTCATCCATCCTTGCATTGAGCCATAGCTCCCCCATTCTCAAGAGAGGAGCTTCTCCAAGCTAGGGCATGGTGGCCCATTTCCACCAAAAGAAGGTATAATTTTTGTTTTGTTTTGTTTATTTGGTTTTTTTCTAACATATCTTTTCTTGTAGGTTTATGGCCTAACATGTTCTTGTAGATCTCCTTTGTTGTATGTAGGGTCTTGGAGCTCAACCCATAACCTTGTGTGCAAAGGGGTTTTCTTTGTATTGTTGTTCTATTTCATTTCTGTTTCATTTTTCTTGCACAACCACCAAGAACCCTACTCTTCCGTCCTATAGACGGAAGGTAGCCATTCCTACCCTGTAGTAAGGGAGAAATTCCTGCCCTATAGTAGACTCAAACTTCCTTCGTTTAGAGTATGATGGCAGGGCGGACCAGGAAACAATGAAACTAACTCATGGGAATGGGATCATAGCTGTAATACTGGGAATGTCACTGCAGATGGGAAATACTTGGGGGAGGTAGATACTTTTGGTAATGATGGGGTCCAAGGAAGACACATTGCAGAGTACTTTGAACAAAGGCAACCCAAAGTGGGAATGCTGCCAAACTGTTATCTGTGGGGTGGTGTCTAGAGACACCGTTGTGGTATGATCTCGTGGGTTTTTGGTGAGCCCAAGAAATTAAATGCTCGATGGTGCTTTCAATTTTAGAGAGTATGAAAGCATGAAGAAGACTCTAGTGGGGGATTTTTTTCGTTGGTAGTCTCCTGTACCCGAAAAAGGATAAAAGTATACATAGGAGAGCTCGCCCATCCTGTATGGGGTGAGAGACTTCTTTACCGTTGGTAGTCCAATCAGGCCAAAAAAGGTTAAACCTATACTGACTGGATGGTCATTTAGATACTTTTACGAGCATGAACGAAACCAAGTTTGCTCGACAATCTTTTCTTGATGAGAAGGCTGGAAAAGAGCTTAACGACAACCCATGGTGAGCTTTTTCGTAAAGTTCGGCCCCTCTGCCCAAGAAAGCATAAAAGTATGCAAAGGGGAACGGTCTTGGATTGAATGTGCCAAGGTCATCCTTTTCATTTGATGGTCTACTTAGTCTGCAAAATGAGATAAACAAGATGATGTAGATGCCATTTCCTATACTTTAACAAGCGGGAAAGGAAGCAGCTGTGCTCGTCCATCTTTTCATTCTTTTAGGAGGCAGAAAAGAGCTTAAAAGAAACTCTAGTATGGTCAACTGATTGCGGTGGCACAAGCGGTGCCCCATTACATCCCGTAGTCATAGTCGGTCCCTTTTGCAAATGGGAAATCGACTTCATGACAATCAACCCTCCCTCGGCCAATGGTCATAAATACATCATTATGGCAGTTGATTAATTCACTAAGTGGGTTGAGGCCATGCCCACATTTGATTGAAAAATTCAAACGGTGGCATGCTTCTTCTTCAACCATGTTATTTCATGATTTGGTGTTCCTAAACAGTTGGTCTCATACCATGGTACACACTTTGAAGACACTGTTTGGGCTGAGCTGTCAACCATGTTGAAATTTGAACACTGGTACTCATCTTTCTAGTATCCCCAGGGCAACGAAAAAGTTGAAGCAATCAACAAAATCATTAAAACAATGCTCCAAAGGATGGTAGGAAACCATAAAACCAACTAGAATCACATGCTATTCTCCTCCTTATGGGATTATCGCACGTCCACAAAAACCATAACCGGTTTCACCCCTTTCCGCCTAGTACATGGCGTTCAATTAGTACTCCCTATAGAGTGCCAAATACCATCCCTCTGCTTCACAATAGAACTCCTCCTTGATACCTCACCTTTAGAAGAACGACTCCTCCAACTCGAGCAAACCATAGAAGACTGTCGAGCTACCCTCCAAGCCATCGAAGTAGCAAAAACACGGTCAAAGGCCCACTACGACTCCCATGTCCACCCTCACACCTTCAACAAAGGCGATATGGTTCTAGTATACAACCAACCCAATGAAAAGTTGGGAAAAGTCAAGTTTGAGTCAATGTGGTACGGCCCATACGTCATCCACCATTGCCTCAGAAAAGGGCCATACACGCTTATTGACTCTAAAGGGAAACTCTTAGAGAACACCCACAACGGGCTCTACCTCAATAGATTTTACACTTAACATAATCAATGAGTCGCTTCATTTTCTTTTCTTGTTTTTCAATGTTTTTACCACAAGTTAGGGGCAGCACCATTAGCTGCTAATCCAAAGTCACCCGGAGCCTGTTCGAGACACCTCTCACACCTTAGGGCTCAAATATCCTAATGATACCATTGTCTCATGTTTAAAAAAGTAATTTTCGAGACCACTTCCTAGAAGTTACCTCAATTCATGAGCCACAACATCGTGATACAAGTGTCTTCGGACCTGTACTTGCATCCTACCACCACTCATGTGGGTTTTCCGGCCACCGCCCGTAAGGCACATCATTTTCATTTTTAACACATAGTTGTCTACTCAGTCCACCACACCTTATGTGGATCTCCGGACCATCATTGGGAAGACGGATCATTTCCTTTGCATGCATTTGGCATATAACTACCTCCAAACTTGCACTCATCACATTTAGTCAAGTCCATCCACCACAACTCACACATGACTCTCATGACCTCTGTATGAGAGCCACCTCGGTTTGCGTGCCTTTGCCACACCAACTCGCGTGCCTTTTCCATGATCTATCCCATGCATGTATTGGTATGTCTAAGAGCCACCTGCTCCATCCATACTGCACGGACGACCTTTGGACCACTGTCCACTGTCCTGACATGGAGCACTGCCTGTGCCACCACAATCAGTTGACCATACTAGAGTTATTTTAAGCTCTTTTTTGACTCCTAAAAGAATGAAAAGATGGCCGAGCACAGCTGCTTCCTTTCCCACTCGTTAAAGTATAGGAAAATGTGTCTACATCGTATCGTTTATATCCTTTTGCAGACTATGTAGACCATCAAATGAAAAAGACTACCTTGGCACATTAAAGCCAAGACCATTCCCCTTTGCATACTTTTATGCTTTCTCAGGCAGAGGGGTCGAACTTTATGAAAAATCTCACCAAGGGTTGTCGTTAAGCTCTTTTCTAGCCTTCTCGTCAAGAAAATATTTTCGAGCAAACTTGGTTTTGTTCATGCTCATAAAAGTATCTGAATGACCGTCCAGTCAGTACAGGTTTAACCTTTTCCGGCCTGATTGGACTACCAACGGTAAAGAAGTCTCTCATCCCCTATGGGATGGGTGAGCTCTCCTATGTATACTTTTATCCCTTTTCAAGAACAGAAGACTACCAAATAAAAAGAGCCCCCCACTGGAGTCTTCTTCGTGATTTCAGACTCTCTAAAATTGAAAGCACCATCGAGCATTTACTTTCTCGGGCTCTCCAAAAACCCACGAGATCATACCACAATGGTGTCTCTAGACACCACCCCACAGATAATAGTTTGGCAGCATTCCCACTTTCGGTCACCTTTGTTCAGAGTAATCTGTAATGTGTCTTCCTTGGATCACATTAGTACCAAAAGTATCTACCTCCCCCAAGTATTTCCCATCTACAGTTACATTCCTGACATTACAGCTACGATCCCTTTCCCATGAATCAATTTCATTTTCTGCATGGTTCGCCCTGCCGTGATACTCTGAACAAAGGAATTTTGAGTCTACTACACCCCCTCTGCCCCCGTTAAACTCTTTCCCTCCCCCCCCCATGCAGTGGGTTAGTCCTCATATTGTCTCACATCTTTTGGTTAGCTCCCTCGTGCTTCTGGTCAAAGAAACATCATTGCCTTGACCAAGGGTAGGTCTCCCTCTATCAACGAAAACACATATATTCTAGAGGATAGACCTAGAGGTCCCTGTATCTTGGTTTCGTTAACCTCATTGATGATTTCCTTGGACCACTTGAGAGGAGTCCTTAGTTCCTGTCGGGATGGTTTTTTCTCACGTGCTCGACTCCAGCTACATCATCGCACCATTGAGATTCGTACAAGGTATTGGTCTGTGCAGTATTTGGTCGAAGACCTCGGATGTCACTTGGCTTTAGCACATTAATGAGTCTATTCAAGGGACCTAAATAGGTTTATGTCCCTTGTGATTTTAGGGTTGCATTGGAGACAATGTTTAGAAGCCCCAACAGTGCTTCTATATAGATTTGTGATTGATCTAGCATACTTGTACCACAAAGACTTTGACTCTCCATCAGTGAGTCCATATAGCTATGTACCATTCCAGATCCAGCAGGCTATCAGTCATGAAGATATAGCATTCCACTACAGGGCATAAATGGATACCTTCCGTCTCCATTGTTGTATGCAGGGTCTTGGAGCTCAAATCATACCCTGTAGCCATTTCTTCCTTTTTGAGGGTGTGGGGTTCAAATGGGGTCATGCATGGGTGTCCTTGGGTGGTGTAGGCCATGTAGAGCTGAGTGAGGGATTTTTTGGGTTAACAGATTGTCCCCTGATGTGTGAAGACATGAGCTCATCGTATGGCCGACAGACATCATAGGACTTTCTGCGGAGAGGTGGTGCTTCCTGGGTTGGGGCATGGTGGCTTTTGGTTTTTGTATTAATATGGTTCCCATCAATGGGTGAGATGAAAATAATGTGTGACATGTATATCGATGAGGTGGTCATCCCCATGCTCGTAACAATGTCAAAAGAATAATGTGATCTATGCTCTACAATACAAGAGTCGATCATGTACAACTGATGATACATAGTGGTTGCCTCAATGAGAGGCTGAATATAATACTGATATGAAGAAATGCTACATTGGACCCATGGGATTCTCATGGAATTATATATCTTCATGAATGATGGCCTGTTGGATCTGGAACGGTACATAGCTGTATGGACTCACTGATGGAGAGTCAGAGTCTCTGTGGTACAAATATGCTGCATCAATCATAAATCTATATAGAAGCACTGCTGTGGCTTCTAAACACTGTTTCCAATGCAACGCAGAAATCATAAGGGACATGAAATTGTTTAGGTCCCTGGAATAGACTCATTAATGTGCTAGAGTTAGGTGACATCCATGGTCTTCGACCAAATACTGCACGGACAAATACCCTGTACGAATCTCAACAGTGCGATGATGTAGTTGGAGTCAAGCACGTGAGAAACAACCATCCTGAGAGGCACTAAGGACTCCTCTCAAGTGGTCCAAGGAACTCATCAATGAGGTTAATGAAGCCAAGATACAAGGACCTCTGGGTCTATCCTCTAGAATATATGTGTTTTCGTCAACAGAGGGAGACCTGCCCCTGATCAAGGCAATGATGTTTCTTTGACCAGAAGCGCGAGGGAGCTAACCAAAAGATGTGAGACAATTTGAGGACTGACCCACTGCATCGGGGGGTGGGGGGAGGGAAAGAGTTCAACAGGGGCAGAGGGAGTGTAGTAGACTCAAAATTATTTTGTTCAGAGTATCACGGCAGGGTGAACCATGCAAAAAATGAAACTGACTCATGGGAAAGGAATTATAGTTGTAATGCTGGGAATGTAACTACATATGGGAAATACTTGGGGGAGGTAGATACTTTTGGCACTGATAGGATCCAAGGAAGACACATTACAAAGTACTCTGAACAAAGGAGACCCAAAGTGGGAATGTTGCCAAACTGTTATCTGTGGGGTGGTGTCTAGAGACACCGTTGTGGTATGATCTCGTGGATTTTTGGCGAGACCAAGAAAGTAAATGCTCGATGGTACTTTCAATTTTAGAGAGTCTAAAAGCACGAAGAAGACTCCACTGGGTGCTCTTTTTCATTGGTACTCTCCTGTGCCTAAAAAATGATAAAATTATACACAGGAGAGCTCTCCCATCCTGTAGGTGATGAGAGACTTGTTTACCATTGGTAGTCCACTAAGGCCAGAAAAGGTTAAACCTATAATGACTGGACAATCATTCAGATAATTTTATGAGCATGAACGAAACCAAGTTTGCTCGGTAATATTTTCTTGATGAGAAGGCTATAAAAGAGCTTAACGACAACCCATGGTGAGTTTTTTTATAAAGTGCGGCGTCGCTGCCCGAGAAAGCATAAAAGTATGCAGACAGGAACGGTCTTGGCTTGAATGTGCCAAGGTGGTCCTTTTCATTTGACAGTCTACATAGTCCGCAAAAGGAGATAAACGAGATGATGTAGACTCCCTTTCCTATACTTTAACGAGTAGGAAAGGAAGTAGCTGCGCTCGACAATCTTTTCATTCTTTTAGGAGTCAGAAAAGAGCTTAAAAGAAACTCTAGTATGGTCAACTGATCACGGTGGCATAGGTGGTGCCCCTATGTCGAGACGACGGACGGTGGTCCAAAGTTCATCTGTGCAGTATGGATGGAGCAGGTGGCTCTTAATCATACCAATACATGCACGGGATAGATCGCGGTAGAGGCATGTGAGTAGGTGTGGTAGAGGCACGCAAACTGAAGTGGCTCTCGGAGAGAGGTCAAGAGAGTTGTGTGTGAGTTGTGGTGGATAGACTTGACTGCATGTGGGGTGAGTGTAAGTCCGGAGGCAGTTATATGCCAAATGCATGCAAAGGAAATGATCTGTCCTTCGGACGATGGTCTTGAGATCCGCATAAGGTGCGGTGGATGGATTAGATAGCTATATGCTAAAAATCAAAATGATGTGCCTTTTGGGCGGTGTCCTGAAAGCCTGCATGAGTGGCGGTAGGAAAGTGTGTTGCAAGTATAGGTCTGACGACACTTGTATCACCATGATGTGGCTCATAAATCAAGTTGACTTCTAGGAAGTGGTCCTGAAAATTACTTATTGAACATGAGATGATGGTCTCATAAGGAGATAAAGGGTGGAATTCTAAAACCAGGGGTGTGAATGGTGTCTCAAATGGACTCCGTATGGTCCTATTGTGTCAAAAGGGAGAAAATAGGTCAAATGGGGCCTATATAAGGGTAGGGACAACTTTGTGAAGTGTCATTGTCACTGTTCATTGCAGAGTTGGAGAGGTGGGCCCTAAATTTTCTTTTGCTGATTTCTCCTATTTCGACCAGCAGTTTCAAGTTCTGTGACTTGTAGGTAATAGATCTTTCCAAATCCATCCATTTTAGTGGTTTACATTTTGAATTTGGTCACCTAGATGTCCTCCATGAGCTTGTTTGGGTTTCAATGAGCCAAGTCACACCTTTCAAGGGAAAAAGAGCGACCTGGTCGCACCTATGAGGAATTTTTGAGCGACCTGTTCGCTCTTTTTGGCCAAATAGGTGTGACTTGGCCCATGGGTGACATTTTTTGATGAGAGTAGTGGCTGACAGCTGTGTTTTGCTTATGCAGGATGCCTGATATTAAGTGGCATGTGAGAGACTGTAAAGACCTCCGGGAGGTGGCATTGCAGGACAGGAATGTGCATGGTACACTGTCCCGTTCTCACATCAACCTTGGGTCAAACCTTCCTTTCATGGCACGTCTCAACTTTCCTGACTTGGATTTGTTAACAAATGACCCTATTCACCATCAAATTTTTTGGCCTTCCATGCCAACCAAACTTCCCTCAGACATTCCCAAGTTTGAAGGGAAGGTAGGGGAGTGCCCCCAAAACCACATCATGACATTTCACCTATGGTGCTCATCAAATAGCATTGTAGATGATTTGATCAGGATTCCACTGTTCCAACGGACCCTCACATTAGAGGAAATTTCAACTCAAAATGGGGCTCCTAAAAGGAATTAATAAAATAATAGTTAAAATAATAAAATAATATTTATTAATTTTGAAGGAAGAAAAGAAAAAAACTACTTTTTTGTTTGTATTTTTGACATATCTCCCCATTTTTTACTCAAATTTTGATTGGGAGAGCTTGTTGGATGTAGAATTAAATTTCACATCCAACAAGTACCCACTCAGCATAATTTGACGGACCCTACTACCCCAAAAACATGAAATACCTGAAAAAAACGTGATGATGACATCACCATCACGTTTTTTCAGGTATTTCTTGTTTTTGAGGTAGCGGGGTCCGTCAAAAGTATACTGAGCAGGTACTCGTTGGATGCATAATTTAATTTCGTATCCAATGAGCTCTCCCAATCGAATTTTGAGTAAAAACATGGGGAGATATGTCGAAAATACAAATAAAGTAGTTTTTTTTATGATACCTATCCCCAAATTTATATTAAAAAGTGTTTAAGACCTATACGGTATTTCAAATTTAAAGAAATTTCATTGGCTAACACATGATGACATGGAATTTGAATCGAAGTTAAAAGGCCCATTTTGAGTTGAAATTTCCTCTAATGCAGGTGTTGCAGCCAAGTGGTACATTGAGCTACCACAAGCCAAGTACCCGTATTTCAACTCTCTGGCTTTCATGTTTCTGCAATATTTCCAACTCCCCATTAGATACGAAGAAGGGGTGGGAATCTTGTTATCATGCCACCAGAACAATGTGACCCACATAACTGACCACATCCATGAGTGGCGATGACGCGTAGTTTGTGCAAGATCCAACTTGATGACAGGATCTTCCTGGATTTCTTCCTAAACACTTTGCTACCACCTATAGCAAAGGACGTCACATCCGAACGTCCCCAATCTGAAGAGGAGGCCATCTTGAAAGCCCAACAATTTGATTTGATCTATGCATAGTCTGGATACCTTTACACTATCATTCCAGATGCTCCCCATGCAGGCACCTCCTACCGGGATGCACCGGGGGCATCCCATGCTGCAGATGGCATCATAGGTTTTGTCTCTCACCAACTACAGCATCGTCCGACACCACCTGCAATACCACCACAACCAAGCAACACCCCTTGTGTTACATACCAAAACCAAACTCTGGGCTATGCAAGAATGATGTCCCATTCTGGAGCCACAACTTCTTATGCACAACCTGCACCACCATAGCAGGCCCAGGCATTAGCTTGGACGACACAATAATATGTGGGAAAAATGCCCCCATTTGTGGTACCGGCACCTACCCAAGTCTACTATGCACCACCAATGCAAGCTATTCAAGCCCCCGCCCCTACTCCACCTACTCCATTGGGACAAGTGTTTGCATAGCAAAACCATCCCAAACAGCCATCCCCAACAACGAAAAAGGACAAGACATGAATAAATGACCCCAAAACCAAGGAAACAATCAACTGCAGGGAGGCAGTCAACAACAAAATCCCCCCAACAATGACGCGGAAAACCGGCCAGCCCAAAATCATCAACGACCAAATGCACCAAGATGCAACACTCCGTTGCATACAAACCAACCATGCACACTATGCAAGGTCTACGGGCACTACACATACTAGTGTCCCTTCATGGGTCACGCTAAACATGCCATTAGAAACGAGGTTCAACATGCCACCAATACAAGATACCAAGCCCAAACCAACTCGGCACCACCAAGACCTCCTCCTATGGTGCTCCAAAACCCATTACTAGTCCAAGGATTGGTGGCAACTGCACCCCCTCCTCAACCCAATCCCAATGCTCCGAGGGCACCTCCCACGGTAGAAACAGGTGTCCACCACCTGCTAGCTATGACAAATGAAGAGGTCAATTTACAAACCAGATGAAATCAGTATGGAACCAACACTGAAATCAGTATCAGCGACATCTATGTCTAAAACAACCAATGCACCTCTTCAATTACCCCCTTTCCCGCGCCCCCCCATACGCCGAGTTTCCAATAACGCCACGGCTAGAGATGCTGTCAGCTACAGTGTCGTGGATGATTTGGCACAAACACCTACCACCATGTCCACTCTTGAGGTACTCAAAAATTGCCCAATGTAGCAGAAAGGCTTAGTAGCTTCCCTTGGTGCCGTGGATCCCTCTGACTCCAAGTTGATCACATTTGACATGGAGAATGGAGAACCACGGATGCCATCAACCATTTCGTTCCAAATCCTAGTGTCTATCCGGAATTTGGTCGTACACCAGTGCATAGTGGATGAGCGGGCATCCACATGCATTATGTCTACCCTAGTCTGGCAGAAGCTTAGATCCCTAATTCTGCAACCATCCTCTACAACTCTGAGGGCTTATGATGGGAATCCCACTAAATCCCAAGGAAATCCTCCCCACGTCCCCATCACAATAGCTGGGAAAATAGTACTGATTGACATAGAGGTTATTAATGCTTAGTTGGACTATAACCTTGTCCTCAGAAGAAGTTATATGTATTCCATGAGAGCTGTAGCATCAACTATTTTTCGTCTCATGATGTTCCCCTACAAAGGGAAAATCGCGACAGTTGACCAACTGACTTATCATGATCCACAAAGGCTAACGGCACTCACCAACGTTATCCCTACGATCAACACCATTGATCCACAAGGGCTAACCAAACCCGGCAATGTTATCCCTGCAGTCAACACCATGGTTGACAACATACCAGCCTCCCCATTGTTGAATATGGGCCATGGGTTGTTTGCCGATACCACCATGATGGATTCTTTCCCCTTAGTGTCACCATCACTGACACCAAATGAGACTGTGGATTTGTGCATGGTCTCATCCAGCACTGCTACACCCAACCATCAACCACAACCCCAAACCCAACCGTAACCAAAACACCATTTGTAGCTGCAACACCATCAGTAGTCGTAGCATCATCAACATCCACATCATCAGCAGCCACAGCATCATCTGTAACTGCAACATTATGCATATCTTCCACCACAACCTCACCCCCACATGCAACCATCAGGGATTTATCTAGGCTCCTCCCCAGTCCACACAATTCCTTTCCTCTTTCCCCCGCCTGGTGTCATGAGCAAGCCAGTAATGGCTACCCTAAACTTACCCAATTTTACATTGGGAATTCCCGTGTGGTACCTTGATCCATCGGCCCAACCACCAATGCCCCAGGTAGTCTTAACCCCTATGCAACCTATTGCGGTTGAATCTCATCCTCCACCCGGCCCACAAAAACCAACCACCACACTCACACCGCCCCACCCAAAAAGGGCCAGGGGAAAGAACACGAAAGATACCACTAAACCTCGACAAATCCCGCCTTGCGCCATCTACAAAGAATAGGGCCATCCATCTCAAAACTACTCTGAGATTCCTATAATCTGTGTGCATTTGGATGCCATGGATACAATGAAAAACCTTCCCATGGTTGAACTTCCAAGTATGCCAATAGTGAGAAACAAGTCATTGAGAACAAACCATGCTTGCGCCCTCTGCGGATTATATGGACACTATTTTCACCACTGCCAAGACTTGTCCAAGTTCTGAATGGATTTAGCCAACCTTCGACAACATTCCCTTGAATCGAAGATCACTCTGATCAAATAAGTCCACCCCCCACCTCCTTCTACAGACACCATGTCCATTTACATCATGTCCAGTTCTACAGACCCTCTTGTCTCCACCATTTTCGATGGTCCATTAGACCTGTCTCTTCATTGCTTCCATGACGATGAGGAGATACTTGAAGCCTTAACCACTCTGGAGTACCCTTGGGATGACATGCACCAACCGTAGCCACAACCTCAATTACCAAGGAAACATTGGGGTTCATTCTCGATCAACACGGTCCTTTTCCTTTTCCTACCATCCAAGATCGTGTGTAAGTCGGTCTTGGAAACTCGCAATCTACAGGATTTCACACTAGGAGTTCCTATGTGGTACCTTGAACCACCTACCCTAACTCTGAGCACCCAGGATGTGTTAACTCATTTCCAGGAAATTGAGATGATGTTGCACCTACCTCTGGATCAATCAAAGACTCTTCCCATCTCCAGGCTTGCCCATCTTCCTCCAATAGAGACTGGGGGCAAGGACACCAAATCCAAAACCAATACCATTTACATGATCACTAGCACTAGTCTCCCTCCTGTTTCGTCGGCCGTGGAAGATCCACCTGATCTACCCCGGCACCACATACGCGATGACAGAGAGATCTGTAAGACTGCCTCTGGTTTTACCCCTTCCCTTTAAACCATAGTGTGGAATTGGTTCTTCCCATAAAAGACCAGATTCCATCACCCCACCTTGCCAATGTCCTTCATCTCGGCAAGGGGGCATACCTCTTCATTGACTCAGACGGTCAACTCTTGAAGAAGGCATGCAACGGGCTCCACCTCAAGAGAGTCTATGACTGATATAACCACTATGAGCCCCTTATAGCGTAGTTTTTTCTCTTTTTGTTTTGCAATGTTTTTACCACAAATCAAAGACACCCATTCAGGGGTAGAACCATCAGCTACTAAATCAGAGTCACCTGGAGCCTGTTCGAGACACCTCTCACACCTCTGGGCTCAAATTTTCGTCTTCTATCTTCTAATGAGACCATCGTCTCATGTTTAATAAGTAATTTTCAAGGCCACTTCCCGAAAGTTACCTCGGTTTATGAGCCACATCATGGTTATAAAAGTGTATTTGGACCTGTACTTGCATCACACTTGCCTACCGCCACTCATGCAGGTTTTTCGGCCACTACCCGTAAGGCACATCATTTTGATTTTTAGCATATAGCTGTCTAATCCATCCACCGCACCTTATGCGGATCTACAGACGATCGTCCGGAGGACGGATCATTTCCTTTGCATACATTTGGAATATAACTGCCTCTGGACTTGCACTCACATCACATGTAGTCAATTCCATCCACCACAACTCACACATGACTCTCTTGACTTCTTTCCAAGAGCCACCTCGGTTTGCATGCCTCTGCCGCACCGACTCGCTTGCCTCTGCTGCATGTATTGGTATTTTTAAGAGCCACCTGCTCCATCCATACTACACGAACTACCTTTCGACCATTTTCCATCATCCCGACATAGGGGCACCACCTATGCCACCGCGATCAGTTGACCATACTATAGTTTATTTTAAGTTCTTTTCTTACTCCTAAAAGAATGAAAAGATGGCCAAGCACAGTTGCTTCGTTTCCCGCTTGTTAAAGTATAGGAAAGGGTGTCTACATCGTCTCATTTATCTCTTTTTGCGGACCATGTAGACTATCAAATGAAAAGGACCATCTTGGCATATTCAAGCCAAGACCATTCCCCTATGCATCCTTTTATGCTTTGTCGAGCAGAGGGGCCGAACTTTACGAAAAATCTCACCATGGGTTGTCGTTAAGCTCTTTTCCAATTTTCTCATCAAGAAAATATCACCAAGCAAATTTGGTTTTGTTCATGCTTGTAAAAGTATTTGAATGACCGTCCAGTCAGTATAGGTTTAACCTTTTCTGGCCTGAATGGACTACCAACAGTAAAGAAGTCTCCCATCCCCTAAAGGATGGGCGAGCTCTCCTATGTACACTTTTAACCTTTTTTGGGAAGACGATACTACCAATGAAAAAGATCCCCCACTGGAGTCTTCTTCGTGCTTTCAGACTCTCTAAAATTGAAAGCACCATCAAGCATTTACTTTTTCAGGATCACCAAAACTCCATAAGATCGTACCACAATGGTGTCTCTAGACACCACCCCATAGATAACAGTTTGGAAACATTCCCACTTTGGGTCACCTTTGTTCATAGTACTCTACAATGTCTCTTCCTTGGATCCCATCAGCACCAAAAGTATCTACCTCCCCCAAGCATTTCCCATCTGTAGTTACATTCTCGGCATTACAACTATGATCCCTTTCCCATGAGTCAATTTCATTTGCTGCCTGGTCTGCCCTACCATCATACTCTGAACAAAGGAAGTTTGAGTCTACTACACTCCCTCTGCCCCTGTTCAACTCTTCCCCCCCCCCCATTCAGTGGGTCAATCCTCATATTGTCTCACATCCTTCGATTATCTCCCTCACGCTTCTAGTCAAGGAAACATCATTTCCTTGACCAAGGGAAGGTCTCCCTCTGTCAACTACAACACACATATTCCAAAGGATAGACCCAGAGGTCCCTTTATATTGCTTTCATTAACCTCATTGATGACTTCCTTGGACCACTTGAGAGGAGTTCTTAGTGCCTGTCGAGATGATTGTTTCTCACATGCTCGACTCTAACTACATCATCGCACCATTGAGATTCGTACAGGGTATTGGTTCGTGCAGTATTTGGTCGAAGACCCTGGATGTCACCTGACTCTAGCACATTGATGATTTTATTCAAGGGACCTAAACAAGTTCCGGTCCCTTATGATTTCTGGGTTGCATTGGAGACAGTGTTCAGAAGACCCAGTAGTGCTTCTATATAGATTTATGATTGATGCAGCATATTTGTACCATAGAGACTCTGACTCTCTATCAGTGAGTCCATACAACTATGTATCGTTCTAGATCCAGTAGGCCATCAGTCATGAAGATATAGCATTCCATGAAAATGCCATGGGTCCAATGTAGCAGTTCCTCATAACAGTATTGTATTCAGCCTCTCATTGAGGCAACCAGTATGTATCATCAGTTGTACATGATTGGCTCTTGTATTATAGAGCATAGATCACATTATTCTTTTGACATTACTACGAGCATGGGGATGCCCGCCTCATCCATGTACATGTCACAAATTATTTGTATCTCACCCATTGATGGGAACCATATTAATACAAAAACCAAAAGCCACCATGCCCCAGCCCAGGAAGCACCACCTCTCTGCAGAAAATATTATGATGTGCATTAGCCATACGATGAGCTCCTTCCCTCACACATTAGGGGTCAATCTGTTAACCCAAAAAATCCCTCACTCAGCTCTACATGGCCTACACCACCGAAGGACACCCATACACGACCCTCATTTGACCCCATTTGATCCCCACACCCTCAAAAAGGCTCAAAAATATGCAAAAGGGCTTAAAATCCCCTAAAAAGAGCCAAAAAAGCTTTCATAGGGGCTAAAGCCTCCAAAAAGGGGATAATACCCCTCAAAGGACCCTAAAACCCACAAAAGAGCTAAAGATTGAGTGAAAGGGGATAAAATCCAAAAAAGGGGCTAAAGCCCTGACCAGGGGCTTAGAACCCTAAAAAAGCTATAAATAGAGGGGTAGGGGTCACTCTCAAGACATTCCTTCCTTGCATACTGTTATGCTACTCAAGTGAGTGCCTTGAGACCATTTGACTCTCAAGCCATTCACCCTCCCTCTCATCCATCCTCCCATTGAGCCATAGCTCCCCCATTCTCAAGAGAGGTGCTTCTCCAAGCTAGGGCATGGTGGCCCATTTGCATCAAAAGAAGGTATAATTTCTGTTTTATTTGGTTTATTTGAGTTTTTCTAACATATCTTTTCTTTCAAGTTTATGACCTAACATGTTCTTGCAGGTCTTGATTGTTGTATGTATGGTCTTGGAGTGTAACCCATAACCTTGTGTGCAGAGGGGTTTCCTTTGTATTTTTGTTCTATTTCATTTCTATTTCGTTTTTCTTGCACAACCACCAAGAACCCTACCCTTCCATCCTATAGATGGAAGGTAGCCATTCCTACCCTGTAGTAAGGGAGAAATCCCTACTACAGTACCCATGACCCTTCTAGAGAGATGTGTGTTATCACCAGTTGGACTTGGGTTTGCCATCCTCGAAAATAAAAGAAAAAAAATTAAGCATCATCTAATGCTACTAAAATACCAGTTATCCTTATGCTAACTTTATGAAAGAAAAAAATGATCAACCATCAATCATGATGCGTCCAAATAAAGTTGATCAAACCAAAGTGAACAAAAACAACAAAAATCCATTTTGGTAAATAATTCTCAGCCATTTCCCTAGGTTCTACTCAAATTCATCTAATGCAACAGGCTAGATAGGCCATTTCTAGTTGCTAAAATGGGATAATAGAGAAAATTTAATGGCACAACAATTTTTATTTGATTTGGGATGGTGAAGCTCAGGGTCGAAATATAACTGCTTAGGTATTACGCGCCCATTTTCTCACCACAGAATGGTTTAGGAGGTCTGCACAAGAAAATTAGAATGACATCATAAAACAATGATCAAAATTTGGGAGGCTTGCATAGGAAAATTTGAATGAAATAAGAAATCCATGACAAAAAGTTAACATTATTTAAGTGTTAAAATGAATGCATATAAACACATTAAAGAGACAGATAAATCTACCAAAGGAAAAATACCCAACATCCCAACCAGATTACCACAACATAAGAACACTAAGGGTCAGGACTCATAAGGCCTAAGAATTTACCCAAATGCCAATTCATTCACATAATAAAATATTATTATCTAGAATACAGTGGAATCCAGGTTCATCTTCCTCCTATCCCATCTCACAGGAAAATAGTAAATTTGAAACTAGTCACCTTTTTTTTCAAGTAAATGACTAATATTATATAGTGAAAATATGTGTCATATAGTGAAACATTTACAAGCAAAAGTACATTAAAAAGGGTCCTTTCTCATTGTCCATTTCTTTTTTGTATTCCTAGCCTAAAATAACATTTGTGAGCTATGGAATTTTTTCTGAGACTTAAACACTGCTCTATAAACCTAGTATGCCTAAAAGGAAATTACAAAGGCATGCACCCCTCCAACCCATGAATACAAACCCGGGTTTATACCCTTAGTTATTTTAAACAAGAATATGAATTCACTTGTTCCAGTATTAGATATGTGCTCTTGTTTCTCTGTTCTATGTCTTCTGAGTATGTTAGTATATTGGTGAAGTTCTTGCCCTTTCTAGTCGTAAACAAGTTTATTGAACGGTTTGTTTATTTAACATTTGTTCAACCCTTTGTTTTTAGAATAGGATATGACATATCCGAGATCATACAAGAGTTCCACAATAGAAAATAGTAACACACCCTAACATAGCACTAAGTTTCTCTGCATTGATCAGTTTATCTTATCGTTGAAATCACTTCTGTCCATGACAAAAGTAGAAGAAGAATCAAGGATTACAATGAAAGATAAAAAAAAAATATCCATGAAAGGGTGTTGAAGGAATCCATCTATTCTTCAACATAAAATAAATTCTTCTTATAGATAAAAAAATCGAATGCCCAAGACTGACCTTTAGATAACCTAAATAATCTCTTTATTTAATATCAGGTTATTGTACAACTATCAACTAATATAGAATAGGTATCCGGTAAAGCCTAAATTCTTTGACAAGTGGTTCCCATATAAGGTTAGGAAGACCACCGCTACCAGGTCTTTGGCATCGTCACCCTCGTTGTTGTTGGTCTATTTCAGGATGATGGAGAGATTTCACAATTCAAAACATTGTGTGCATCATCTAATATTGATGAGGTGTTCAAATATATGAGAGTTCCCGTGTGAGAATCCCTTTACCTTGATCAATACTCTTTATTGTCCTACCAAAACTAATCAACTTCCAATACTCTTTACTCCCATGTAAATTGATTTCAACTTAAATAGATTTCAACTTCCACTTTCAGGGCAAAAGCAAAACCACAAACCCAACTTTACATTTGGCCTCAATATTGGAGGAGGCATCATCAACGCACTCCAAACACAAGTCTAAATTAACAAGTTGTAATCTTCATCGTATTCGTAGGAAATCGTTGGTGCAAAATAAATCTCAGAAGCTAAACATTGAGATCCCAACATCGAGTACCAATAGGTTAAAAAAAGAGCAAAGCAGTCAACATCGCAAGCGCCCCTTTGATCTAGGAGGACATAAATCTATTACAGGTAGACATTGGATAGAGTTAAATCGGAGAATCCACAGAAAAATCAATATGAATATGACTACAAAAACTGTAGAAATTCAGGCCTGCAGTAGATTAATTTCACTCACAGCAATTAACAATTGATCATGCAAATTATCAACAATGGAGACTGAATATGGAGCTGTAACACAAAATTATATTAACTGAGTGTACAATAGCCAACCCTGTAATAACATAGGCTGCTGAATATATAGAATACATGAGCAAATCAAATGCATAAGGAAGCATCCAAATCTAGCATAAAGCAGGCTTACCCAAAATAGGCAAATCCCCCATAGGTGTAAAAAGCTGATCCCAAATCTATCAAGGACCCCACGAATTAGCAAGGGCGCATGGGCAAGCTAAAGAGTGGTCAAATGGCAGCTCATACATGCTTTTGCATGGAGGAAATAGTGGAGGAGGAAGAGGCAATGAAGCTGATTCACCTCACCTAGTCTTGCTTTCCTATGTGCCTTAAAACACTGAAAAAGCAGGCAATAAAGCAGAAAAAGCAGAAGGGCACCTAGGAGGCC
>LPNX010155983.1:92194-105556 GCA_001517045.1 Pseudotsuga menziesii
ACCCCCCCCCTCTTATCATTTCTACCAAACACATGGCGGAAGTCTTACACTTGTAGAAAGACACCCAAATAGATATAGAAATCTTCAACAAGGAAAGGAGAAAATATAGTTACAAACAAATTATTTATACTAACAAAGTCACGATTTAGAATCCACTTGATACAAAACACCATGAAGAGGAAATAATATGATCAACAAGATTACTACAGAAATATTTGGATGTAGTGATCCTGTAATGTTCAATAGCTTGATCAAGAGCTATGGTTAAGCCATGTTGTTGGAAGAAGCTTTGAAGGTATTTGATCATATGCAAAATTTCTGCAAACTTGATATTGATTCATATAATTATCTTCTAAATGTCTTGGTACAAAACAATTGCCATGAATTTTTTGTTGAATTCTTCAACCACCTGGCTTGTGCTGGATTTTCTTTCACAGTCTCAACCTTCAATATCACAATCAATGCAGTTTGTTATGTTAAGAGAGTAGAGGAGGCCACACCCAACTACATAAATTCCCACCCTATATTTGTGCGAGGAGTCAAGGAAAAAGACCGCCCCCATTGAAATTTCCAATGTAAATTTCGTCAAATGATAGAGGTAAACTACAACATATGCCAGAAAAGGTAAATATGTTTTTTGTCGTTGTGGTGCAGTATATTGTATGCCAATGGTTCCTTGAGAATGATCGAGATCTGACAAAATCAAGTACAAATATCTTGTATGCCAATAGTGTCTGGAGAATGACCAGTCTCTTTGAACATATGTTGCAACAATAAAATACAAATATCTCCATACCCAAACACACATGTAGAATGATCGAGCTCTAACAAATCATATCTTGTAGACTGAATGGGATCTGAAAAAATAATATCCTGCAACAATAAGTACAAATATCTCCATACCCAAATGCACCTGCTGAATGATCGGGCTCTAACAAAGTCCCACGGAAAAGACAAATTAATAGTGACTGCTGAAGGAGAGAACCTTCGGGAATTTGATGAAAAAGACGAATGAACCGAGACTGCTTGAAAGATTACCTAAATTTGGAAAAGTTGGCGAAACTGATGATTGAACGAACGATGACGATTGATGAAGTAAAGAACCTTGTCTAATTTGAGGTGAAAGGTAAATATGCACTTGGAAGGATTCTATCTATCTGATAGACGAGGAATTTACTACAACTTAGAGAAAGTGTGTTCCTTGATAAACTCCTTTGGCGTAAAAAAGTGGGAAAATTATGGAGCTTATTCAAGAATTCAGATCTAGCATGCTATCAGTTGAGCTCAGTTAAGGTGCAAAGTAGTCATCAACTGGAACTCCAAGTGGAACTCAGAAGAGCCCTGACACTTTTCCCTCACTTTAGGATGGGTTGTTACCAACAAAAGGGAATTTCCTTGTCTTCACTAAGTCTAGAAATGTATTATGAGTATAGAAGGGTTCAAGGATTTTTTTATATGTCTGTCTCAAGGATTTTTATGTTGTTATATTGTAGATTTATGGGACAAAGAAATCTGGTGCTAAATGCAAAAAAAAATAGTAAATTACCCAGATTTCGAAGGTAGTTGTGAAATAAGAATATAAATTGTAATTTCCATGGCTATTTGTAGAAATAAAAAGGTTCTAAATTTATATAAATTTGTTCTTTAGATGTTTTATGAGGCTAGTAAGTGCATATTTATATAGTGGGATTCTTTTAGTCTAGTTTTAGATGCAAGAGACAAGATGCCACTACACTTTGTGGGGAAGATGTGGAGGATGTCACTACACTTTGTGGGGAATATCTAGAGGATGATAATGGCTGTAATTTCTAGATCTCACTTGCAAAATAAAAATAAAGAGCTTTGAAGTTTGTATAGATAATTATGGTGGTTTAAAGTGGTACAAGTGCTTATATTTTGTAATGGACATATGGGATGTACTGAGACTTAATTGTGTTACATTTTCTTAAGATCTGATTAGATTATGTAGGATATTTATCTGAGAGATTAACAAGTACAAAAAAATGCATAAGATATAAAAGATACATGAGACATAAATATTTTCATCTGGGAAACCATACAGGAGAAAACCACACAAACTTCTTCAGAAAAGTAAGATGATCAAAAGCAGTAATAAGAAATAATCAACAACTATCTTTCTCTCCTCCTCTAACTATCTATCTCTCTCATGCACCTTAGAGAGTGTGTAAGGTGTATAAATGAGGGAGAGCACCTCCCTATTTATACACTTTCAAGTCACTAACCAAATATAATACTTGAGCCTACATGTCATCTCACATGGGGCCCACTTCTACGAAAGAGACCACAATTACATATTACATGATGTTACACTGGGGACTATTGCCCCAACTTACAATGGAGGTTGTACCTCAAGATCTAGACACAATTTAGACATCCTGTAAAGGGGTAACACACATCATCAAATTAGGAGTGAATTGAGAACCTTGGTTAGTGACAATTTCCCTAGGAATACCAAACCGAGTAAATATTTGTTCATATATAAATTCTACCACATATTTCTCTGTGGCTCGAAACAAATCTTTAGCTTCTACCCATTTGGTGACATAGTCCATGCAAACTAGGATATACTTCATTTTGCGGGATATGGGAGAGATTGGTTCTACAAAATCAAGAGCCCATTTCTCAAAAGCCTCAATCATGACCTGAGGTTGTAAGAGCATCTCGTCAGATGACGGAGGTCTACCCATTCTTTGGAAACTGTCATATCCTTTAACATACCTGACAACATCCTTAAAAATGCTTGGCCAGTAATACCCAAAATGCAACACTTTGTATGTTGTCCACTTGTCAGGAAAGTTTCCTCCACATGGCCCATCATGGCATGCATGGAGGATTACTGTCATCTCATCCTCCTATACGCATCGTCTGATAATAAGATCTGGGCCGGTATGAAAAAGGTCAGTATCAACCCAATAGTAGTTAGAACTTTGGACTATAATTGGACGTTTCTCATGTGGGGACAAGTGGTTTGGTAACTTATCAGTTTCTAAATAATTAGCGATGTCTGCAAACCAAGGAGTTTGAACAGACACAACAAATATATGTTCGTCGGGTAAAGTATCATCAACCGGTTTAGCACCGTCATCATGTTGGATGCGAGAGAGGAAATATACTACTAAATGCTCTCTACCAGGTCGATCAACGATGGTGATGTTAAAATATCGTAATAGAAGAAGCCATCGGGTCACCCTACCATTGGCAATTGGTTTATTCATTAATAATATAATGGCAGAGTGGTCCATATGCACAAAAACTTCATATCCTGTAATGTAATGGCGAAATTTGTTGATAGCATAGACTACTTCAAAAAACTCTTTTTCAATAACAGTGTAATTTAGTTCAACAAGAGTCAAATTTTTGCTAACAAAGTAGATGGCATAAGATGCTTGGCCTTCCTTTTGACCTAGGACCCCTCCTATGGCCACGTCAGAAGCATCAGTGGATATATGGAAAGGAAGGGACCAATCAGGACCCCTAATTATTGGTGCCACTGATAAATTATCCTTTAAGATCTCAAAATCACTTTTATAGGATTTAGTCCATCGGAATTCTACATCCTTCATAAGCAGCTTAAACATTGGTGCAACTATTTTAGTAAAATTTTCAATAAAACATCGGTAGTACCCTACATGGCCAAGAAAGCTCCTTACCTCCTTTTGAGTTTTTGGAGAGGGAATATTAACAATTACTTCGATTTTAGTAGGGTCTACCTTGATCCCTTGTGAAGAGACATGATGCCCCAAGACTATACCTTCTATTTATAAAATTTTACATTTTTCATGACTAAGGGCTAGGTTTGTCTCTTGACATCAGATCATGACCTTTTCAAGATGATCAAGAGCCTCCTAAAAGGTATTACCATAGGCTGTAAAATCATCCATGTACACTTCTATACAATCGTGTATAAGATCAACAAAAATTCCTAAGACTGCTCGCTGAAAAAGTGGCAAGTGAGTTACATAAGACAAATAGAAAAACTCTATAGGCATCTGTCCCCCAGGGTCAAATAAAAGTGGTCTTATCCTGATACTCAGGTGCTATCAAGTTCTTATTGAATCAGCTATACCCATCGAGAAAATAAAAGTATTGTTTGTCAGACATGGTATCTAGCACTTGGTCGATAAAGGGCAAGGGAAAATAGTCCTTAAGTGTGGAATTATTTAGTTCTTGGAAGTCAACATAAAGAAACATGTTCCATGTAATTTTCTTTGGGACTACCACTAGAGGAGACACCCATTTACTGTGTGGAATTGGGTAGATGAAACCAACATTGAGAAGTTTTCGCAACTCCTCCTTAACTATGTCTTTCAAAGCATGATTCATCCTCCTATGAGGTTGTATTATAAGGGATATACTCGCATCCATGTAAGTATGGTGAATACAAGTGTCATGGTGTACACCCTGTGTTTATGTGTAGAAATTTTCCAAGTATGACCTCACAAGGTATGGTATAAGACCCTGTATCCTCTTCAATTTCAAAAACACATGGTGTATCCATAAATGTTAAGAGGGCCAAATTTTCCTGAAACTCATCTCCAAAAATTTGATTGAATTGAGCAAAAGACTGAAGGAAATCTATACAAGTTTTCGAAGAAACAAATTGGTTTAACACATTCTCAGTAGTCTGCTCCTGAAGTTCCCAGGAGTAATCACTAGGAAGGGAAAGATATTCAAAATCCCCATCCCCAAAAGACAAATCTAACCACCACAATTTTTCAGTTACTGGCTGTGCTGGGGGGTATAAAACAAGTCTTTGCGTAGATAACCCATTAGAAATGGTCATGTCCCCATCCCTACATCCTATAAAGGCATTAGCAGTGGCTAGTCATGGTCTCCCCTAGATAATAGGATGTCCTTTAGGAGGATCCTTTGATTCTACAACCATAAAGTCAACGGGGTATTCCCATGAAGCCACTGATACAATAATATCATCCAACACTCCAGTAGGTTTTATCGTGGTATGGTTTGTGACTTCTAGGATTGAAAGGGTAGGTCGGAGAAACTGTCCCAATTGTAAAACTTCTAAAGTTGCGGCGGTCATCATATTAATAGTAGATCCTAGATCGATAAGTGTATTTTCTATGGAAATATAATTTACAATAACAGTTACTACTGGGCTCCTTGGAATTGTATATTTTGCAATTCTAGACTGGTCTATCATACACTTAGACATCTCTCATATAACATGAATTGTCAGGGGGTCTTTCTATTTCTTACCTGGGCATTTTCTACACAGTTCCTTTATTTATTTGTTGTAAATTGGTATATCCTTAATAGCATGTAATAGAGGAATTTTGACACAGATATTTTTTAGTTCATTTAGAATGTCGTACTCGGGACGAATCACGGGTTTTATATTGCTAGTCATTCCAGAAATGGAGGGATTCTTTGTTCCTGAGTTGGTTCTTGCTGAGGATGGGTATGCACTATAATCTTTGAAATATACTCATATTATAAAATGGCATCATTCATGACTTCATTAGGGTCTTCTTCTTATTCATTCTCCTCACGAATGACGACTAATGATTTGGGTTTTTCATTCACAACTCTTCCAGATTGTAATTGGATCTCATGCATAGGTACAATCGAAATAACATAGGATGGAAGAGTTTGCAACTCAATGCTCTTGAGAGCTTGAGTTGGGTTATTGTTTGGGTTAGGTATCGGTTGTGCAGGTAATAATGTAGGTCGTGGGGGATTTGTATTCTGGAAATGATGAGGTTGTTGCGCAATAAGGGGAACTGGAGGCACAAACCTAGGAAAAAATTGCTGGATATTGGGTGGGTGCTGAGGATAAGGATGATTAGGTATGGAGATAGGTGGTGACTGGGGATTCGCTTGTCCCCTCCATCCCTATTTCCAATACTGATGCTGCGTAGAATGAGAAGGAAGAGGAGGGTACTGGGATGGCCAGTTCTGCAAACTTAAAGTGTTCCATTGTTGAGGTTGTTGGTAGGGATGATAATAGGGTGGGGGATGTGGTGACAAATTCTAATATGTTGTTTGGTCTCTAGGTTTCCAAGGAGGCCTCCTAGATGTTTCACCAATGTCCCAATTCTTATATATGGCTTATAACCCAGGAAACAATGGGAAATTCTATGTTGTAAGATCATCTGTGCAAATGTGACATACAAAGATATTGTTCAATGGGAATTCCCGTTGGGGATGCTTAGTCCTACATCTTGGACATAAAATGCTCATTGTTGTGTGCTCTTCCTCTTGCGTCTTTTTGGCTTGTAAAGCATCTAGTTGAGAATCCATTGCTCCTAAAATATCCGTTTTGAAGTTTTCCAATAGGTTTCCTAATTCTATCCTTGTGAATCCTCCATAACTAGAGGTGTTTCCTTTTAAATTTCTATTGTAGGGCTCCCAAATATTTCTCCCAACTTTCCCCCTACTTCTAGAGTAATTTCTACACATCTCACCGATTTGTGCAAATGATTTGTGAGAGATATCGTTGGATGCCATGAGATTAGTGTTTTCTACCAGGTATTCTGATATCCCTTTAAGGAAGAGTGTTTGTACTGCATCTTCTCGAAGGTCACTATATTTAGACTTGTGTATTTGTATAAATAAACCTTTCAAGATAATATTCTAAGCTCTTGTCTTCGAGTTGCTGTATCTTGAAAATATCATTTCAAGAGTCTCTAGGTTTGCAATACTCTTGATATTGCTACAAGAATGCAGTTTTCATATATTCCCAAGTTATAACACTATACTCTCCTAATCCCATGAACCATCTTAAAGAAGAATCTTTTAGTGTAGAAGGGAAAAGTTTCGGTTTGTGAGCATCTTGTAGATAGTTATAGCTTCTACAAAGAATGTCAAAATCGAACAAAAATGTGTCCGGCTCTTCATTACTTTTCCCATAGAAAGTAGGTAATGAAGAAGGAGGGATGTTCTTCGTATTTACATGCTGTGCAGTGTCTAGGATAGGAAACCTGAAGGTAGCCTCAGTTCGATTTTCTACTTCTTTTTCGTCATTTCTAACCTTGTCGTGATCTTCATTTTCTCCCCGTCTCTCCATGTATATTCGATTTTTAAAGATTGCGAACCTAGGAGGTTCCTTCCAAGGTGATAATGGGGCATCCCAATGTTATTTCTCAGGGGAGATCTTCCTCTGATAAGAGAAGTTGTCAGCCGTGTCTTTATTAGGTTCTACAGGGAGGGTAGGTTCTATTGTAGATTTCTCAATCTGTGAAACAACTGTATTTATTGAATTGCCAAAGAGAGTGTTTACCTAAGGAATATCAATGAAATTGACTAATTTTGGATCCCCTACTAGTGAAAAATCAGTTTCCTTAGGTTTTGGTACCAGTGGAGGGTTAAGGGTTTCCAATGGCTGAGCCTCTTGAACTTCTTCAGGAATGGGGTCTTTAGAACTTCCTGACAGGGTTTCTCTACATTATATGGCTCCTCCTTTAGGTTTCCAATAATAACTACTTCCTACGTGTGTCTTCTGATACCTTCCCGCTGAGTTAGTGGTTGGGGAGTTATGCACCCCGTAAAGGTTAGTAGGAATTTTAACAAAGTTTTGAGAACTAGTTCTAACGTATATACCTTTCGAATCTCTAGGACTATTCATGAAAATATAAAATAAACCTACAATACTATTATTACTACTGGATTTGGGGCAGGTTCTTACCTCTCGTCTTACCACTCCCCTGCCACCATCCTATTACTAAACTTCATAAGGGAATTCTACATATTCTACCTTATAGAACAACTCCCCAGCAATGGCGCCAAAATGTTGGGTGTTATATTATCTTAATGAATCACCAAATATTTAATTATTGACCGAGGTTTATAAACTTGGAGTTCACACAAAATATATGATAAGGTAGAAGGGTACCTATGGTGTCGTAGAAATATTTTAACAAATAAAATATCGAAGTATCTTTCAAAATGAAAAACCGAGTCAAACTTCAGAAATCCAACTAATAAGTTATTTAGACTTTTAATAGATCAGAGTAGTATTAAGCTATACTACTCTACTCTCTAAACAATAACCGAAAAAGATATATATATATATATATATATAATACTAATCTAAGAAACAATACTTGATCGAGAACAAACGACTCTTTATAAAAAATCTATTATTTATTTAGCTTCTAGTCTAGGGATTAGAAAGGCTATAAACAAATTCAGAACCCTAACTATATGGAAACAAGATATTATATTATCTAAGGCAAGATTATAACTACTTAATATATTTAAGGCATTCAATAATTGAACTATACATTCATTTAACCAATACAAAATAATTAAGCTAAATTATCTAGTTCCATTCTCCTTGAGGATTCTAAGGATATGCATTCAATGTGGAAGTCATTTTGAATGATTTCCTTTCAAAATGACTTTGAAAGGAAATCAGAAAACTGAACAAAATTAAGTCTAATTTAACTTCTACAAAGAGGTGTAAACGAAAGAGTGTCTAGTTACAAGTGATAGTAAACATTGTGATTTATTCCCTATCGATAAGCAAATGACTTTAGAAAAGAGGTGTTATTAACAAGTGATTTATTAATCAAGAAACAAGACTATTCTAATGATTACCTCGAAGTTGGAGGTATACTATTCTAGATAGGTAAAGCATAAATTTAAGGAAATAAATATAATCTAAAAGCAAGTAGAAAACTTAATAAAGATATTTACTTGAAAGTGAATTTGATTTAGAAGTAAGTAGAAAACTTAATAAAGATATTTACTTGAAAGTGAATTTGATTTAGAAGTAAGTAGAAAACTTAATAAAGATATTTTATTTCTGAATCAAATCCTATTCTACGAATATCTTCAGTAATTACAGAATAAGGAGGATAGATCCTATACTAGAAATGATGGTCAAATCATAAAGAACTAATGTACTTTTTGGAGAATAAAATTAACGAGTTTAATTCTAAAATCAGTCTAAATAGGAATAACGTATATCAAACTAGAAATTCAATTAACAAGTTCTAAAGCAGTAATCAATTAAGAAATCAGGGACAAAAGAAACACAACTCAACAACAAAATAAAGAAAAAAGAAATGAAAACTAAGAATTATTATGGAGCTTAATGGATACTTTATGTAGTTTGAAACAAGGTCCTAATTATATATGACTACTGGTTAATTACAGAAAATAACACAATTTGAAAATTGGGAAAACTGAAATTTAAACAAGTATTAAAAAAACAAGAAATATTAAAGTCTAAACGACAGTCCGACTGTCAGTATAGAACGACAGTCCGAATGGAGAAAAACAATGTAAATTGCGAAATAAACAACCTAAATGATCCCGACGCCAACTGGTTTATGCATATGAGGCCATAGTGTAGAAAAAGAAAATAATTATCAATTGAAATAACAGAAGAGAATTTATGCTAATCTACCTCTAAGAAGAGAAACAATTTGCTATTATATTATAAAACAAATTAGAAGATAAATGTAATTAATAAACAACTACAAAAGAATCAACAAAATTGAACCTAACTATAATCTAAACCTGAAACATTAAACTGATTAAACTTTAGCTAATTGCAAATATGAAATTCGAGAACAAACTAAAAGAAAGACTGTGAATAACTATGCGCGGTCGGTCACTTTCAATTCTGAAAATATAAACTATGTTAATAGCAACACATAAATTAGATTAATAACATGCAATACACGGTATTTTGTAACAAGGTAACATCAATTATAGGAAATCAAACTATACACAGAAGCTAGAAACAAAAACTACTTATTTGCAAAAGGAGATACAAAAATATACAAATGGAAGACCTCTAGTTGTTGAGGGGCCCTTATCAGCAATTAGGGGTTGCGCTTAGATCAATCAATCACTTACGAAAACAAAGACATATATCCATAGCTGAGAATAGGTTTTTTATTAAACTAGAAGAGAGTTTACAGAGTTTCTTTGCCAACAACGACTACTAGCCTATTCTCATCGTGAGGCAACATTTATATAGCTTTTACAATGGAGGAGTAGGTTGACCCTTTCAATGGTCAACCGCTCTAAATATAGGTAGTCTTAACTGCTAAACAAAGGACTGTGTAACAAGTTACGACAACACACAGGATGTCTTCCTAATCCTTTGGGCGTTAATTCTCCTTGCACGCACAACTAGTGCGTTGATCTCTGTTCACATGGGTAGATGATGTGGTGTCAGGATGAGTGAACAGGAGCTCGAATCTTGTAGATCAAGGACTCTCGTACCAAGGGAACACATGGCTAACATAACCATGAAACCGTTCTTTTCTTTTAACACCCTGGAATATTCCAACCAACAAAGCCGCAGGTTGATCAGAGGGTTGCAGGATGATCTAGATGCAACTGTGCATGTTTGGCATGAATACATGTCTAATTGGAGGCCTGTTTAAAAACCATATCCTACAAAACAAGTCTTTATGCCAAGCACATTTGCAAATTTCACATAATTTTAAATAAAACCTTGAAATAATGAAAATTAACCAAAACTTGTATAATATTTAATTACATTCATACATGTGTTTAATTTATGGTCTGAATGGCAAGAACTATGCCAAAAAGTGACAAAAGGTAATTTCGACAGAGAAAATAATCAACCAAAAATGATGACAAAATTGGGATCAACACTCCCCCAAACTGGAGAGATGTCAGGTCCCACTGAGCAAAACAAATAGGAAGTTAGGAAGAAGGTTGAGTTGCGGTAGCAACTTCCTTCGATTTAGTAGAGGAAGCAAGAGATTTGAATTTCAACTTCCTAGCTTATGCCTTCAAAACTGTGTGCCTCTCCTGATGAGAGTCACATGAGGAGGTTATGTCCTTATTGAGCTCTTGAACAGCCTTAACTTGAAGACGTAGATCCTTGTTTTCCTGACGAAGATCATCAATCATCTCAACATATATTTTATTTTGGCTTGTCGACTATGGTAATTCTTGAGTCAGTCGATCTATTATTTGCTGATTTGGAGTAAATGGCTCTATAGGGCACTTGGAATCTTGAGGAGGACTAAATTATCTAGATGGTGTTCAAGGTCGATAGACAAGACTTGTTCTTTAGGAATCGTGCCTTGACAACAAAGGAAGTTTGTGAACCATCAATTGTCTTAATTTCTACTGACCCATTATTGAAGGCTGTAACTACCTCATATGGACCCATCCAACGAGTAGTTAATTTTCCTTTGAAATTTTAATACCTTGACTTGAATAGTAATGCCCAATCCCCAGTGTTAAACTAATTCTATTTAATAAATTTATCCTGCCATTTTTTTCGTTGATTTTGTATTAACATTGCTCTTTGGAGTGCATCTTGTCTAATATCATCTAACTCATTAATCTGTAAAACCCATTGTTTATGTGTTTCTTCCAAATCCATGCCTAATTGTATAGCCACACAAAAACTCTTAACTTGGAATTCAATAGGTAAAAGGACTTGTTTCCCATATACTAGCTCATATGGTTCCTGTCCAGTAGTGTTTCTCCATGTTATTCTATAGGCCCACAAGGCATCTGGGAGTCTATCTCCCTAGTCCTTATGATGTAGTTGAATGGTTTTGGTTAAGATAGCTTCCAATACCTTATTGGTTGAATCTTCCTGGCCATTATCTTGTGGGTGGTAAGGTGAGGACTTGCAATGTTGGATGCCATACTTCGTGATAAGTTCTTTCATCAATTTAGAAGTGAATTGAGAACCTTGGTCAGTGACAATTTCCCTAGGCACATTAAACCAAGTAAATATTTCTTCATATATAAATTCTACCACAGATTTCTCTACGGCTCAAAAAAAAGCTTTAGCTTCTACCCATTTGGTGACATAGTATGTGCAAACTAGGATATACTTATTTTTGCGGAACATGGGAGAGATTGGTCCTACAAAATCAAGAGCTTGTTTCTCGAAAGGCTCAATCATGGCTGTAAGGGAATCTCCTCAGATGACACTACAACAAATCCTGAAATTAGCGTCCCATTTAGTGTAATTTTTTTTACATTGAGTGCCCAAATTAGACACTAAATGGGATGTGTCATGGACAAAACTTAAAGCGTCTCAAAAAGTGTCCTTTTTTGCGTCCTAGATAGCATCCTTTATGGCATCCAAAATAGCGTCTATTTTTTTGCTTCCAAAATAACGCCCAACTTTACTTCCTAAATGACGTCATAGTTTGCTTCCTATAGAGCATCCGTTATTGCTTCCTAGAGAGCGTCCAATTTTGCTTCCTAAATGGCATCCCCGTTAGGACCATATTTACATCCAATATTGCATCCATTTTTGCTACCACTTTAGCATCCCATTTTGCACCACGTTTTACTTCCAAAATAGCGTCCAACTTTGCTTTCTAAATAATGTCTTATTTTGCTTCCACGTTTTACTTCCAAAATAATGTCCAACTTTTCTTCCTAAACAATGTCCCATTTTGCACCATGTTTTACTTCCAAAATAACGTCCAACTTTGCTTCCTAAATAACGTCATATTTTGCTTCCTATGGAGCACCCATTATTGCTTCCTAGAGAGCATCTGCTTTTGCTTACTAAATGGCATCACCGTTAGCACCATATTTGCATCCAATATTGCATCCATTTTTGTTACCACTTTAGCATCCCATTTGCACCACGTTTTAGCGCCAAGTTTTGTAACCAATGTTGCTTCTAGATCTAGAACATAGTGGGCTTTCATTTCAGCTCATGTTTTAGCTACCTTATTAGCACCTCATTAGACTTGTTATTTAACACCTACAACCATATCCAATTGTGTGCTATTATTTTTATTATATCAAATTATTATAATTATTCATTAATTTCAATGGCATTCATTTATCATTTACTTCATAGTTCTTAAATAACATAATGAAACATTCAATTTAATTATAGATACAATTATTGAGATTAATTGCATAGCATTTATGAATAAATTTAAGAGAAACATGCAACATTTATCCAAAATAGTAATATTATTTTTCTATTAAAAGATCCTCAACAACTTCCAATATATATAAATTTAAAATATAATAATGATAACATCGACATTATTTTTCAGTCAAAATAAGTGAAATTATAAAACATCATCACATTAATAATCTATCATAGAACACATATTTCATTAAATTTGTAATTATTTAGTGGATCTAGAATTTAGAACTTCCGCTAGATTGAGTTCTTTCAAGATGAGGAAAGTCATAGACTTTGAATCCTTACATATTGTGTAGTAATATTATTTATAGTTTGTATTTAATGTTAAGTTGATTAAATTATTTTATGACAGAATACTAACATTGTATTTGTTACTACAACAATTAGAAATATTGTTGTAGTAATTATTTGTGTCTTTGTTGAGTATGTTGTTTTATTTTTGGAAGTTCACACCACTTATAATCAATACA
>LPNX010156006.1:0-11068 GCA_001517045.1 Pseudotsuga menziesii
TATATATATATATATATATATATATATATATATATATATATATATATTGTGTCTCAACATTGTGCTTTCATGCGCTCATTTTGTATCATGTCATCTATGGTTGTTTATGGTTAAATTTCAAACTCCTAAGCAACTCATTCAGTTTAACACCATCACACTAAGTAACTTAATAGGGTCTACCCACCTTGGCTTCGTTAGGAGTTGAGCCTAAATGGAGGAGTCAAGAACAAGGTGATAGCCTTGACTTGATACTTTCCCCTAAGGACACACCGGGTGGCTTGAAGATTTCTGCCACATGAACCAGGTGTGTGAAAGACAGCAACAAGCTCCACACCACGATTAATTACAACATATACATCATGAATCTTTTAATGCATCTGGGGTCAAAACCGAGGATATTACATGGGCCTTCTTCTGAGGTACCATGACACCATCAAAGCATAAATGACCACATAATGGGTCATTAATGCTTTTCCAAGCCATCTAAGGATTCTCCATCATCTAAGGCTTTAGGACCATCTCCAGGGTCTTTAGTGTCTTCAGCAAGGTGGGGGATTCAGGATCCAAGATTGTGGGTACAAGGACCTTGTAAACTGGGTACAAGGTGTTTCAAGGCACAAACCCACTTTGTAAGGGGTCAAAGGACTTGCAGGTGGGACTTGGTGGCATCAATGACAACCCGTCGGGCCTCTACAAGTCCATGCTGGCATCAATGACAATTTCATCAACACTACAATTATTGGATGTGCCTGTTCCAATATACACAAAGTATGTGTAGGTATGCATTGTTAGCAAATTATTTGCAACTGAAAGACAAAGATAAAAAAAGGAGCAATGGTGTACATTGACAGAAGACCAAAGAAAACTAGAAATATTGCGGGGTTTATAAGCAATACAGAACCAGGGTCTACACTTATGCAACCCAACTGCATATTTGAGGGGAGTGAACAAAATTATGTGTTTTTATGTGCCATTAATTCAATAGCTGCTAGGTAAGATATGCTTATTAATTATAATTTCAATTGAGTAGATACAAACACGGTTAGTATGGATGTGGTACATCCAACAATTTACCCAGCCTTTTATTAATTATTTTAACATCTTTATGATTTTTCATTAGTATATAATTATACATTTTTATTAAATTTTCTATGTTGACTTCGCAAGGAGGTTATCAGGGGAGCACATCACCCCAGCAGTGGGTGAGAGGAGTACACCATCCTCAAGGAAACATGTATATGTCAAAATGTTATGTTATTAAATTGTTTTAGTGAGTATTTTTGTTTTGTTAGGTAATTTTTAGTATTTTGTTTATATAGGGTTTTGTTGAGGAACCTCCCTAACATTAGATATTACTCGACATGCCTCGAGGCGACACGTATACATCGATGCCATTGTACAAATTTAATATGTGCAAACAGTTTTGTTGTTATTTCTTTCAATAGTATATTCGTTTGGTTTATATAATCTTATCTATATTTCATGCAGAGTGTTGATTGGGGAATCGACCCGAGTGTTGATCAAATGACTGCAGAGTCGGGGAAACAGGTAAACTTGAATGTAGATCTACAATTTAAATACTTCAAAATTGTACACATATATAAAATGTAGCATAATGTTTATTTTGTTATGTATTTTTTCATTTTTATAATTGCATTTATTATGATAATGTTGTCTACATTTTTTGTGGGTGGATGATTAGGGAAAGTCCACAGCTATTGATCAAACCACACTATCATTGAGGAATCAGGTAAACCTAGATATAATTCTAAGAATCTATCATGATAGATATTTTTTGTTAATACATTTTTTTGCTCAGACTATTGCTTCAATACATAAGTAGTGTTATATATATTTTTGTTGCAGACAAATGATTCATTTTATGAAACAACAACACAAAATTCCGTATATTTTGATGTGAACGAGTTGATGAATGATGCTAACATTGGTTCTTCTCTAGTTTCGATGAAGCTGCTACAGAAGGCCTTGAAAAATATCCATGTGGATATGCTTTGTATGGTATTCATAACTCCATAGACATACAAAATTAAAGAAAAGGTTCAAGTGTTGATGCAAAGATATCAAGCCTTGAAAGTAAGTTTTGGAACCATAACATGAATTCATTTATAACTTTATAATTTTTTATTTTATATGATAGTGAACTTATAATTGAATGGTTTGCATTTAGAGCGTTTATTGCAACCACACTCTAGTGGTGAAGGCGTTGTTGGGTCCAGTGAGAAAACCACTCCACGTACATCCCATACTGCACTCATGTTTTTGATTGAATAGTCAGCAACACATTCTGTGACATGCCTGAGGCTAGCAGAGAGTGCAGCCGCTGCTGATAGACACAAACCAGATCGTGCAGAAGAAGGGGTAGAGGTAGAGCCTAATAGTAATGTTGATGATGAAGATTTTTTTTTTGGATCTTCCTGTTTCACTAGCACGGGTTCAATAGTGACAACATTTTTTATGAACGAGGAACTCGTTCCAATAAATATAGAGAATATTCCAGGTAATTATAGATTCTTCAAATTAGTTTTTCTAATTTGATTGTAATATACCGATAAAAGGTTTTTTTTTAACTAATGATGACATGATTGTTTTGTAGGAAATTATTTCTTTTATAAAAATATAAATGATTTGACCTTGGAAATCTCTGGTCCCACCATCTGCACAAGGTGATACATATAGAAAAAATATTTAAAGGATGAGATAACTAACTGGTTGGTTGGCCTGCTTGACAAATATACCTTCGATACAACAAAGGTCCTAAAGAAGGCTGGAAAACATATGAAAATCGTCCAAGACCAATACAGGGTTCACCTATAAAATAACCCTATGTATGAGCACCCTCCAATGATTCCATCAAGGGAGTGGAAAGCCCTAGTGGAAAATGGAAAAGAGAGGACTCTGAGAAAAGCAGGAAAGATATCACCAGGAACAGGGAGGTATGCAATAATTTCCAAAATGTAATGGTAAGCCTTATTATTATTATTATTTTTTATAATGAATTTGGAACATCTAATGTAATTCAACACTCTATTAGGTTGTTAAACACATCAAAGGAAACAAAGGAAATACTTGATAAAATTGGTCAACACAAGCTTGGCCCTGGTGGTTATTCGAATTTGGCAGCACGATTTGTAACTATCAAAAACCCGATACTGCATCCAAATAATAAATAGAAAATATTTTCATTTTAATATAGCGCAAAATGTAAAATTAATGACAGTATGCAAATATGCAGGTCGACCGATTCAAAGAAGTTCCCACTCAGGAAGACTTCAATCTTGACCTCCAACACGGCTTTGAAGCTGTTGTTGAACGTAGAAAAAGATTGTATGGGAATACACAATATTTTGGTGATCCATTTGGTGCACAGGTATATAAAAACTATATAATTTAATGAAAATTTATTAATTTTCATGGAATCTATTCATTATAAACAATTAACATAAAATATTTATTCTATTTTGAGAGGGAAAGCAATAATCCCCTTAATGTTGATGATGTAAGCCAACCAGTCGAAGGTCATGATTTGATTCCTGATAATGAATTTATTAATATGCTACTATTATGTATATATAATTGCAGATGGTGAACAATAATTATACTTCTCCATATTTAAACTACAAGCATGTAGATGTTCACACTGTACAGGTTGAGGATCGATAAGATAATGAAGAACATGATGTTCCTACGGCAGGTAAAAAAACACAATTGTAATTTTTTTTAAATGAAATACTTGTAATTAAAAAAACAATTAATGCAACGTTTTCACATTATTGCAGCAAATTCGAGCCCCTTGCCACAATATCCATGTGGGAAGCAATGTACTAGGGAGACATTATGACAAATTGATGAAGCACCAGGAACCGAACAACAAATTTTGGAAGATGTGCTTCTTGCTCATTTTGTAAAGAGAAGAAAAGTAAAAAATAATTGACTGAAGAAATTTTGAGTAATTCTTTCTTATAATACAGTGTTGTTCATGGGTTTTTTGCTATTTAACAAATTATTTAATGAATGGTTTTATCAGCTATTGATGAATGAATGGTTTAATGAATGTTTTTTCAGCTATTGAATAAATGAATGATTTAATGATTGCTTTAATGAATGGTTTAATGAATGTTTATTTCAGCTATTGAATGAGTGAATTTGATCTAATTTTTATTTGCGAGTAGATGCATTGGGTTTGGGGAATTGAGAGTGATGTGAGGGGGGGAGGGGCCATAAGAGCTTCCATCTTTATGTGGTTGGTTCTATTTAGTAGAGAATATTAAATTATTCTTGAAACATAGAGGATCTCAATGAATGGTAAGGAATTATACATTAAAAGCAATTATTTCTATAATTGTAGTGTTTGAATTTTACTATTGCTATTTTACTTATCCAATGGAACTTGTTACATATAGCCTCAGAAAACATATTCATATTTCAAAGGAAAAAATCACGTTTTGATGTGATCGATGGCCTTATATACATAGTTTTGTGTGTCTCCATGTTTCCTCAGGTTATCTCTAATTGAAAATTATTTTACTTGAATATTATTGTAATTTACGGTGTTAAATTAAAAATGTACATCAACCGTAAAATGTTCATTATTATTGTTGTTGTTTTCATTTAGAAAAACTAATCAAACTATATTTTTTAAGCTTCATCGTGTTATTTTCATAAACATGCAAATATTTATTTGATGGGTCCTAACATGAAATTATTGCAACAAGAAAATATTTGTAGTATGTTGAAAGATGTTTTGAAAGGTTAAGCAAAAGAAGACAATGCCAAGCTCCAGAAATAAAGGTAAGTTGTACCAAAAAATTATAATTAGTATTGGCAACATAGCTTTGCTACATGTACATTTTGCAAACATACTCAAGGAAAATTTTATTGATCATTCCTTCCTCACATTTTATTCATCAATCAAAACTCAAAGAATCAAGTTGCTAAGTTCACAAGGATATAGGCTGCATTCATTTGTGATTTGAGCCTTATAACTCTTCTTCAGTGATTTAATGTTTCAGTTCAACTTCCAACAAATTGGGAAGAAATTCATTGTACTATCAATAATGGCAAAGGATCCACGAACCAAAGGAAAACCTCTTGTGGTTCCATTAATACCCCGTTTTTTCCCTTATTTCTATATTTTCTCACACTTGGTCAAGAAAAGGTCAATATCATAGGCCATGATTCACCTTCGACTCTCAATTTCCCTTTGGAACTTATCTAGAGTCTAAGATCAAATGTCTCACCTTAAGTGCTAAAATATTTTATAATCTTTCTCATCTCTACTATTGTCCTTCAATATAGACATACATGAAAATGGCGAATTTGGTACTTCTAAAGTTATTCTTATATTAGGGAGGTTGGAAGTAGATGACAACCCAAAGTATATCATATTTAAGACACCGTTGGAAAATTTTGTATAAGTGTTGTTATAGCTGATTTTACCACACATGGTAGATCACACTTTATGGCCTTCCCTGTCCCTCTGCAAAATCTTTGGACCCCATGGACCATTTTTGTACCTTTGATGTTTCCAAGATCATCACTAAAAACACCTATAATTTTTCATACATGAATTTTAAACCCTTTCTCATGTATACATGTGGATATAACCCTTAAACCCGCATACATCGGGATGTGTGCAAAAGGTCAAAGATTTTTGTTGTTTTCCTTGATGTAGATCCGAGTCACTTGTCTCTTGGCCTTCCATATGCCTTGAGATCACTCGGATTTAACCTTCCATTACCCCATTGAAGAACTATATATGGAACCATTTGGATACATTGAAAGGAGAGGAATTGAAGAGCAAAAAAACTATAGTCCATTGTTGCCATAGCTTGCTTATACTTGAGTCTACATCCCTTTATCCCTTGGAGCACTTGGTGTTCTTCCCAAGCATTCCTTTTATTGTGATATTTCTATAGAGAGATGGAGGATTAAGGTGGTGGAGGCCCAGGTGGAGGACTCAGTTTATCTAGTTCGTAGACATGCCGACAGAGGTTGTCATTCCTGTAATCTCTGATTTATATTAATAGAAATATATTTTCTTAACCAATGATGTGAATTTAAATGAATATTGAATCCATGGATGCTTTTAATTGCTTATACATTATTGATTATATATGATAGAGTAGGTCTAACACCATTATATAGCATGCTTGTCTTGTTTGTTGATTCTTGAGAGAGCAAATTGTTAATGCAAGCGAGATTGGAAAATCTCAACGGGGATCTACATAAACCATTTGGAATAAGGTATGTTTCAAGATCCTTTAGTGTTAGATGTTTTATATCTCTTGCATATTGGGAAGGGATTGGATTCTACGGTTACTCTGTCTGTTGTGGTACACCCAAAGCCATCGGAAGTTTTCTCTATAACAGAATTGGGGACCATACTGGGGAATTCCTAGACATTTTATTTGGGGGCTTTGTCGGCAATTCAATGTTCTTGAATTGCTCTAATTTCTCTGTTTCTGAGTCGGGTTCAAGGGAATGTTTGCCTATTAATGTTTGATAGGAGTAAATTTTGTCTTAGCTTGTCTGTTTGCCTTTTTTTATCTCCTTTTCTTCCTATACATGGGTTTTGCCTTCAAAATCGTGTGTACATGTAGGTTTTCCTGAAATAGCCATGTAGATACGTGAATTTTCTGTAAACTATCGCATATGCCCTGATTTTTTCCTTTTGGGGGAAGTTTAAGTGTTTCTAGGTGAGTTTGGATGATTGCTGAGTCTTCTTGGATGCTTCTGGAGTCTGTATACACCCCTGTTTCTGACCAGGGATTCTTTTTAGTTTAAATTTTTTAAAATGTTCTTGTCATTTCATTTTCTATTTTTTGTTTTGGGATTAGTGCATAGGTATCTTTTACCTTGGTACTTTGCTTGGTGTTGTCTGGTAGTGCTTGCAAAGTATGAGGGTTGTAGAGTCATACTTTTGATTTTTATCTCATTTAATTCAAAAAATAAAAATAAAAAACATTTTCTTTTTGCATCATTATGCATTGTTTTCATTTTACATTTTGCATGGTACTTGCATTAGGTTTTCTTGGAGAGTATTAGTCATATTTTCATATCAGAATGATTGCATATTCGTTTGAAGGAAAATTTTGCACTTCACATAGTAGCATACCCTATTCTTCATTTGACACAATGCATTTGCATTGATTGTTAGGTTTTCATTTTACTTCTTGTTGCATCATAACATCATTAGTTGCACAACCATTTTCCCTTTTGGGTAATAAGAAAATTAAATTCAATCCATAATAAAATGAATTATGCTCTTTTCTTTTATAGGGTGCACCAACAAGATTAGGTTTTAGGGTCTTGAAATAGTTCATTGTGAGTAAATTCTCCAATACCACTAAACAAAACATTTATGCGTCTGTCCAGGTGAGAGTGTGAAATTTGTTTATATAATTACCGTTTCTTAGGATCCTCCTCTTACAAGGGAGTTAAGCATGAGGCATTGTGAGCGGTTATGATTAGGATGACCCCTGGTTGTAACTGAGTACACTGGGGATGTTTCCAGGATTGTATTCATATTTGGGGACTCTTTTGAGAGTTTCGGGCTTTGGTACCCTTCCCATGCATTGAATCCCTCCTGCGACTGGCTGCTTGAGCATTGATTATATTGAGGTGACCTTAGTTTCCTTACCTAGGTTATCAAGGGGGTACTTAGCAAAGGTTATTTTGTCGGTGTCCTAGCTAAGTAGGGGTCGGACAACATAGTCACTATATGCATTGAAGCTGAGAGCCACTATAATTGGTTACGAAACTCCTCTTGTTGTGTATGGGAGTCTCAAGCCTCTCCTAGGTGACACATACTTACTTCATTCAAGAGCTCAGATATCCTACCCTTGTTTGCTTGTGATTTGGCTTTACATTTTATAGGTGTGTGCTCTATGCACGCTAGTTTTCCTAAGGTTTGCGTAATTAGATAGAGTCCTTTTATTTTTTGATTCATTATGGATTCAGGCATGACGCCTCACCATTCTTGTCATTTAGTAGGACTTCCGACTTCCACATATCCTTATCCTTTGGGAGAGATAAATAGATAGTCCGGGCGGACTACTTCTCACTTTGATTCACACACTATGGGAGATCATGAGGATGAGATTCTAGATATGTCCTCTCCACCTCACGATGTTGGGGAGGAAGATCCTACTCCCATATATGATCCTTCACCAAAAATTCCTTCACATTCTAGTTATCATCCCTCATTCACAGGTCGTTGGTATTGGTTACCAGGCGACAAGACTCACTATGAACCCACAAGCACTAGTCATGTTCGTTATGGCATGTCTAATATCCCTGCACCCAATCTAGCACATCATGTTGAGTCAAAATTTGAACCTAGAAATATACCTAGGGGCACTCTTATTCCTTTCCATGCCGAGAGATTTGGGAGCACTAGTCACATTGCACCTTCCATCCCAATGGTGGAAGCAACCACACATGTTCGTCCTTAACCTAGTGTTAGTAATCAGATGCGGATACCAGAACTGAAATGAGTGACCATTGGGAACACCACTTACATACCTTCACATGTCCCTTTGTCCTTGAACCCTACTCCTTTGAATGATTTTTTGACAACCCTTCCTCCCCCTCATTTACATGGTCCTTCGAGCCAAAATATCGCTACTAGCCATGTTCGTACTATGACTCCTCACACGGTATTATATCAAAGTCAAGTACCTCCTGTTGTGTCGGGAGGTCATATCCCTATTTCTAGATTGTCTTATTGTCCATCTCAAGGAGTTCCCCATATCCATAACTATGGAAATTCTCATGGGACATCCCATGGGACACCTTATGGAGATTCTCATGGATAGTCTTACAGACCACACTATGGACAAAACTATCAACACTATGGGTGCGGGTATCAACAACCTGCTTACTCTTCCAATTATGGCTTTGAAGCACCGCATAATCAAGGTACCCCACATCACAATGATTCCATACAGCACTATATGGGTCTAATGGGAAGATTTTATTATGGCCAAGGCCATGGTATTTATAGCAATCAACCTTACATGAACCAGAACTATCAAGGAGTGTGGCATAGACTGGCTCAACCTAGGCTCCCTTTCCTCACAACATTGAACTTACTTGACTTATTGAGACTTATGAATGATATAGTATCTCACAACCTAGCTTGGTCAGCCATCCCTAACAAGCTTTATTTGAACATTCCCAAGTTCGAGGGAAAATTTAGAGAAGATCCTAGTGAGCATGTCACTACTTTTCACCTTTGGTGCTCTTCCAATTCCTTACATGAGCATTTAATCCGTTTGAGGCTATTTCAATGCAACCTCACCAAGCCTGTAGTGAAATGGTTTATAGATTTACCAAGGGTGGCTATTGTGCCCTGGCTCAACAGCCTTTACAAAACTTTATTTTATCTAACAAAATCCTATTTTCTTAGATGAAATATTCGAATTTCTCAATGCAAAATAAAGAGGAATTATAGCTACTGAAACAATCCCATTTTGTCAGCTACTGAATTGGGGAAATTCGTTGTTTTTAAAGCAACTTTTGCAACTATAGAATATTTAACAAAATCATCACTAATGAGTTATTATTTGTTTTTGGGTTTGAAAATAAGGATAAAGATTAATGATTTCTACATCCTTCGTTTTATTATAATCTAGAAATTAATCCAAAGCATTATCAATTGATTTCGTTGATTTTGTTATTATAACTATTGTTAGGGTTCAAATATTATCAATGATTGGTTCATGGCGATTTTTTTCAAGACCTAGGGCCAGCGTAAGCCAAATGTATCACAAACCATTTTTCGACCTATCCTAAGTTCTCAAACCATGGTCAACATTACCACCAGTATCTATGCCAATCACTATTACATGGTATGATTTGCAAGGTTGATTCTTGATTTAATGGTTTGTAATTATGATAATTTATCCACCACCTTTAAAAGGTAGGTCGAATCCATGGTAGGGATTGCATGTATTATGGTTATCATCGGGTTGATTTATGTCACAGCCTCCATCCGAATTCACCTATTGTGAATCCAGCATGCCATTATGACGCTGGTACTTGACCTGTCTATCGTGTTTAAGTCCTGGTACGTATTCCTCGTCGTGGATGCCTGCCAATGGAGCACCTGTCCTACATATAGCGAAGGGCCCCTTGTCATTCAATTAGGGGTAGATCATGAGAATATCAGTTGTCTAGGGGCTTCGACCGTCGTTTGTGTCATCGATCGATTACCACTCCGAGTGTCGATGTCTTCGTTCATGCCAAACCCACAGGGGTATAACCTGCGTTCATGCATGGATTATCTTGTTCATTATCTGGTACTGCTGAGCCTTCATTCTAAGAGCTCACGATCTCATGTTTTGTCTCTCACTGAGCTCTGGTCTCTATTTTGAATACGGTTACGCACCTGGACACAGCCAGTGATGGCACCGGTAGTAAGGGTTGAACCCTGCGAGATGACCCTGATAAATTCAAACCCTGAACTTGCAGTAAAGGTTGAGGATGTAGGATGGATGCCGTTCTTGAAGAAATTTTCTGACTCAAACCCTGAAGTTACTAGGTTTTTTTCTCTCTCCCTAGTCGACTTTCAAGCTGAAGTTGGGGATCTTCGGTTCCGGGTTGATGAAAGGTCAATAGCAGCTGCAACAGGTTTATCCCTGACTGGTCAGAGATGGTTCAAGTACAAAAAAATGACCATAACTGAATGGCGGAAATTACTTAAAAACCCTGCTCAGGAAGTCTCTTTTCGAACTGGAGTGGCCCGTAAGTATTTCAGGAAAGAATGGCGTCCTGTGCTTGCTTTGATTCACCGATACTTCACCTGCGAAGGCCGGTTATCGTCAGCGTATGTATACCATCTTCGGCTTATGTATGTTTTTATAGGGTTTCCATTAAATTTGCCTTACTATCTTTTACATAGCCTGTTCAAAATGTCTAATGCTATTAATAAAGGCCCTAAACACGTCAGTCACAGCCTTTTCCATCATGGGTTGGTTCGCATGTTGATCGATAGTGAGTTGTTGAAGTTGGGTCGGTCATGGGAGGAATTTGTAGAGTCCAATGG
>LPNX010156076.1:0-11731 GCA_001517045.1 Pseudotsuga menziesii
GAACAATGATTTGGGAAGAAGAAGGACATCACATCTTTATTAATCTTGAAAACAAGTACAAATATACCTTCTCTTCAAGTTGGCACCTCACGAAACCTTCATCTAGATCTGCTGTTTCTCTTCTCCAAAGAACTCAGCCTCCAATCTCTGCAACACAAGGGAAGACCTCCAGGGCAAAGGTGTGGGCAAAGAGAGTCCCGATTCCTCCAGCATAACAATGCATAAATTCCAAAGTCCCCTTCCATGAACCTCCCTACCTCTATTTATATGATGAAGAAGAGTTAGGGGCGAAGCCAAAGTGGTTACAACTGAAGGAGTCACTTGTATAACTACCCAAACTAACTCAAAAGGCGTGTTTTTATGTTTTAATGCTGAGAAACAGATGCGCGGGTCTGAAGGAGGAAAACCCGCGCATGATACGCGAGTTTACACAAGAGCAACCCGCGAATATATGCATGCGCGACTTGCTAAACACAAGAGTCGCGCATGATGCGCGGGTTGCACATAAGGAGAGTCGTGCATACACAAAAAAAACGCATTTTTAAGGTATTTCTGGGCATTTTCAGACTTTGGTGTCTTCTGGAAAGTTTTAGCTAACTGGAATACCTTTCCAACAGTGTAGAAATGAGGTCAAACGGAGTTACAGAACTCAAGATATGGGTCCTCCAAGATAGGTGTTTTTTCAGTGACTTTCAGGAAGTGCCGACATGCGACGAAATCATGGGAAAGTGGTCACAGGAAGAGATGCGTCATTTTGGGCTATAACAGGTAGGACCATTGGGGACAACAAAAGATACATATAGAATATTCTTCGAAGTTACAATATTTCAATACTCCCCCTTAACGAGAAGGGTATTCTACAACAACATCATCAACAACAATAGTAGGAAAGAGGCAGAGGACATCATCAACATCATCAGGGTAACACATCTATAAATCATTGGAAGCTTTTCAACATCATGTAGTCTTCATATTCAATCTTCAGTCTTTGGTAATAGCAACACTTTGACTATTTTGATCTGCAACTACTTCTTCAGCATCTTGATGTTTTTCGAACAGCATCATTGCCATCTTTATATTCTGATCTTACAATTAGCAATGTCAGCAGTATCATCATCAGCATTTTGACCTTTTGATCATCAACATATTCAATACTTTTCCCTTTCGATCAGCAACAACTTCAGGGACATATTTAGTATTTTGACCTTTCGATTTGCAACATCTTCAGCACTTTGACCTTTCAATCAACAACCTCTTCAATACCTTGACCTTTCGATCAACAACATCTTTAGCAACATATTCAGCACTTTGACCTTTCAATCAGCAACATATTTAGTAACAACTTCAGTATATTGATCTTTTGATCAGCATCAACCTCAGCAACCTCTTCAGTACCTTGACCTTTCGATTAGCAACATCTTTAGCAACATCTTCAGCACTTTGACCTTTCGATTAGCAACATCTTTCGATCACCAACATCTTTAGTATTTTGACCTTTTGATCAGCAACATCATCATCATCATAATACTGTGATCTTTAGATCAGATATCATCATGAAAACAACATCATCATCAAAACATCATTATGATCAAAACATCAACATCATCAAAACATCAAAATATCATCATCATCACACTCTGATCTTTCGATCAGTACATCATCATCATCATCATAAAGAAACATCAACATCATCAAAACATCAACATGATCCTACCTTTCAAAATTATAGGATTTAGGTCTTTACAGAGTTACCAATGATCCTTCCTTTCAGAATTATAGGATTTAGGTCTTTACAGAGTTACTAATGATCCTTCCTTTCAGAATTATGGGATTTAGGTCTTTACGGAGTTACTAACGATCCTTCCTTTTGGAATTAAAGGATCAACACATTTGTGGAACTCAGACAATCCTTCCTATTGGAATTACGGGATCAACACATCTGTGGAAATCAGACAATCCTTCCTATTGGAATTACGAGATCAATTCAATGATCCTTCCTTTCGGAATTACAGGATTTAGGTCTTTATGGAGTTACTAACGATCCTTCCTTTTAGAATTAAGGGATCAAGACAGATGTGGAACTTAGACAATCCTTCCTATTGGAATTATGGGATCAACACATCTATGGAACTTAGACAATCCTTCTTATTGGAATTACGGGATCAATTCAATTATCCTTCCTTTCAGAATTACGAGATTTAGGTCTTTACAAAGTTATTAACGATCCTTCCTTTTGGAATTACAGGATCAACACAGATGTGGAACTTAGACAATCCTTCCTCTAGTAGTTACGGGATCAACACACGTTCTCGAGTACCTAAGTCACCGGATCCATTCTGAACCGAAGTTCAAGGATGATACAATCCTACTACCTTCTCGATGACCGAATTTCATTGGATCTGTTCTGAACCAAAGTCTAAGGATGATACAATCCTACCACCTTTTCGATGCCCGAAGTTCACCAGATCCATTCTGAACCGAAGTCCAAGGATGATACAATCCTACCACCTTCTCGATGACCGAATTTCACCGGATCTGTTCTGAACCGAAGTCTAAGGATGATACAATCCTACCACCTTCTCGATGACTGAAGTTCACTGGATCCGTTTTGAACCGAAGTTCAAGGATGATACAATCCTACCACATTCTCGATGACCGAAGTCACCGGATCACTTCGAGACATATGTCCCGAGATGATACAATCCCTGTTCATTCTCGAAGACCGAGGTCTTTGGGTCACTTTTGGGCAAGTTCCCAGGGATGATACAATCCCACTTCATTCTCGAAGACAGAGGTCTCCAGATCACTTTAGGGAAAGTGCCCAGGGATGATACAATCCCACTGCAACATCACTACTCCCCCTTTTGGGGAAGGTCTTTCCAAACCACACCAAGCTTGTCTCAAAAGTGTTCAAACTTTACTCAGGACAGAGGTTTCGTCAGCATATCATCATATAAACCATCATCATCTACATCTTTAGTATGTGAATACTGAACTATCACCATTTGTATCTCCAGTATGTAAATACTAAAAGCATCATCATCTATATCTTCAGTATATAAATATTGAAAGCATCATCACCTCTATATTCAGTATAGAAATACGGAGTCACCATCATCTGCATCTCCAATATGTAAATACTGAAACATCATCTATATCTTTAGTATGGGAATACTGAAACATCATCATTTGCATCTTTATCTTGTATGTAGAAATATCATATTTCTATGTGTTACGATGGAACACAGGGTTCTCTGTTATCACAACTCTCGTTATCACATAGAATCAATGTACTATCCATCTTCAGGTCAAGGAGACCTGATATCAGCTTTCGAAGCCATATGGCTTCAAAACTTGGCAGAGCAATCTGCTATGTATTCTTCTTTTGTTGTTCTAAGAGAAACACTAGACTGTTTCCTACTAAACAATGAACTCATAGCAGACCCCAAACAAAAGCATCTACCTTATGTGCTTTTCCTATCTAAGATACTTCCAACCCAATCTGCATCTGTATAGCCAGTAGTCATGGCTACCATCATAGTATAGACCAAAGTCTATAGTCCCTTTCAGATATCTCATCACATGTTTTGCAGCTACTATGCGAACCGGTCTTGGTTGAACAAGATTATGAATTAAGGTGTTCACGGAAAAACAAATGTCTAGTCTGGTATTTGTTAAGTACATTAATGACCCAATGATCTGTCTGTAATGAGTCACATCCACTAACTCTGATGAGTCATCAGCTAACAACTTCAGGTTGGAGTCTATGGGTGTGGCCATGGCTTTGCATTCCAACATATTGAATCTCTTTATTATCTCTACTGCATACTTTCCTTATTTGAGAAAGATTTCTTCTGAACTTTTTCATATTTCTAGACCTAGGAAATAGTGCATTAACCCAAGGTATTTCATCTCAAATTATTCTGCTAGTTTCTTCTTGCTTTCCATGATTTGTTTCTCCTTCCCTGTCAAGAATAAGTCATCCACATATAATAATAGGATGACATGTTCATCTTCTACAACCATGAGATAAAGGTTAGGATCATCTTTACTCCATCATGGAAGCAACTACCATCATAGTTCTGAAGTAAGTGTCTCTTTAGAATTAATTCCATCTTTCTTAGAGAAACCTCTGGCCACAAATCTTTCTTTATACTTCTCAATACTTCCGTCAGCTGCATGCTTTATTTTGCATATCCATTTGGAGGATACTATACTCTTTCCTTCTGGGTTGGGAATTGTATCCCAACCATCATTCTAGTATTCTTTCATCATAACATCTTCCATGAGTTCGTCTTGTCGGGTCATCAACATATCCAAGTCTTCTGCATTCAACCTTGAAGGTTGGAACCCACTTTACTCTTGGTAAGGTCTTGATCCACCAGGAATTTGTCCATCATGTCGTACCATGTCGAACTTAGATATCCTCTGTAGTCACTCCCCCTGAAGTGGAGTATCATTCTTCCCTCTTCATTCTGTACAGGTGGCTCTATGCTTGATATATGCTTGTCAATAGAGTATGTCATGTCATAGTCTATTCTTTCTGAGCAAAATCATGAACCTTGCTTTGTACACTTATTCTTGTAGATCCATATGGAAGATACTATGTACTTCCCTTTATGTCTCGAAATAATATCGTATACATCATTCACCATGATCAACTATTATTCTTTGATCATAGCTTCTTTCATAGCATTATTTTCTTAATCTTGAGTTATCTTTCGTACCCATGGTGGTCTTCATCCTTCGGGGTGGATCTATCGCTCTATGAAGCTCTTTCTTCCATCATGGTGTCTCTGACCCTGGGAGCTTCAGATTCATGTTTAATGGAGTGAATTTTGAATTGTCATCACTTGTTCTTCAGAACAAGTCTCATCCTTGTTTTCTTGTAGGAGTTTGTTAAGGACCTTTCCTACAATTCAAATGCACCAATTGCATGGTTAGAACTATTTCATAAAACATATGCATAATGACAAATTCTTATGCATCATGCAACTGTTTAGCCAATACAACATTCATCCATATCTCATGGAAACTTTCTAGATGTGTTTCATCTCTACCATGACATCATTGATATTGTGCACCAATCCAATATGTCAACAAAGAGGTTTCATTCTAGATAAGTAGAAATGGAGAGATGTATAGCACCATGAGCTACTTATCGATCACATGCATATTAGTAGTATACATTCATTAATGCAAACAATCTATCATGCATGACACATCAACTGAATATAATCAAATGCATAACAAAACAATATCATTAAATGACAATTGAATACTTATATTTTGTTTGTTTCATGGGTAGACTCCTTCTTGATCATTCTCCCTCATCATCTTCTTCATTCATGAAATCATCATTTCTTATCCAAAGGATAAGAGGTTTGTCAAGAATTGATTTCTTCATATTCCTCATCGCTTGAGGGATCTTCTTTGAATGGTGAGAGCTTGATCTTCAATTTGCTCCCATCTTTCTTCTTCTCTTCTTATGAGACGAGCTTCTTCTTCTTCCCAGAGTCAACTAAAAGTAATCACTTCCTTCTGGCACACATTCCCCTCATGAATGAATCCCATCATCATGGGAGGAAATTCAAGGTGGCTATCACCACTTCTGCATTCTCTGCTTCTTCTTCTACCACTTCAAGATGTTATGCATTCTGGATCTTCACATTCTTCAACTGTTTTCTCAAATCCATCTTCTGAATTATGTTCTTATCTTCAAATAGCTTGATCAAGGAATCAAAAGTCTTCAGTGTCTTTAGGGAAAACACTTGTGGTACAATTTGATCCATGATTGAATCAACAATGATCTTCTTGGCCTTGATCAAGTTCTTGTTTTGTAAGGCTTTGAGGCTCATCTCCGTCTAGAACTGGAACCTCTCTACTCATGTAAGTGTCCAATTCATTTTATTTAGAGAGATCAAATACTTCCATGCTTGGAAGTTTTCAAATTCACCAATTTTATCATCAAGCTGATGTGATAGATCACTTTTAAATGAGAACATCAAATGCAAATAGCAAAAGATTAGATCTTACCGATTTGAGGTGTCCGTCCTGCTTCCGGAGCTGGTTGATCTAGGGTTTTTCAGACAAACCCTAATTTTAAAAACTTGGAATATTTCAGATTTTATTGGATAAAAATATATATCTCTTCAAATGGAGCTGTCCAATGTACTCCTTTTCTAAAAACAATGGAGGGAAGCTCCCGGAACAGGAAGCCCTAGTTTTCCAATTTCTTCTGTAGAAATTCCTATTACTGTTTCTATGATATCTCTGACATTAACGCTCCTTTGTGTCTAAAATTTTGTAATGAGGTAACCTAACATGTCTCTGGTCCAACACCATAGGTTTCATTAGAATTTGTTTCACCAATTTGGATTTATGATCATTTTACCAAGGTGACCTGTTACGGGACTGTTCAGAACAGTGAAGTTGTACAGAATTCCATGTGTCACTGGTTCATATTCAGGTTCTAAAATTTGGACCACAGAAGCTACATTCCATGATATTTTTGGGAAATTTTCAGGAATTCCTTTTGGACTTCTGTAGCGCAAGCTATATCAATTTTCCCTAGGTGTCCTGTTTAGGGATGAATTATGGAAGAGGCCAGAACCCTAACTTGGAAAGATCATATATCTTAGTATATAGCGAATCTGAGGCTAAAACTTGGCAAAAGTGTTAATAAGGAGTTTATATTTGGTCTCTGTAGTTTTCTGCTCCTGAACCTTCTCCAATATTGGGATATAGCGAATATACCAAAACTTAGCAGTTTTAGTATTTAGGGTTTTTCTAGCTCCGGGTCAAACTAGGGTTTGAATTTCTTGGAGTTTCACCCAAGAAAAAATATTGATCTAGGTCTCTAAAATTTGATTTTTATTAGTAGATAAATCCTATACTAGGCTCACTCAAAAATTCTTCTTCTGCAAGAAGCCCTAATTTCCCACACCGAAAACTGAAAATGCTCGAAATCGCATTCTGCTTCGACAAAAATATGCACCCTTCAATGGAGAGTCAGCCTAGCCTTCTTTTACTGATTGATTGTCTAGAGAGAACCAAAAATTAAGAAACCCTAGATTTTGTATCTGCACAATGTCTTGTTTTTAGGATGGCTCTAATACCATGTTAAATTTTCATATCCTTAGCTAAGACATCAGTATTTCATTTCATTTTCATAAAAAAAGCATATAAACAGGATCACTGAAAGATAGGCAAGCACAGCCATACAATAGGAACACAAAGATTTATCCTGGGAAAAGCCTAAAGGGAAAAACCCAGCAAAAGCTTCCTCAATATAGATTCCCCAAAAAGATAAAAGATAAAACCAGCAAGGAGATCAAAGCCTAATCCTCCTCCTTCTCCAGCTACTTCTCTTCTCCACTAATGCGCTACACAAGTGAGAGTGTGTACACCAAATGACGAGCACTACACTTCTATTTATATTCATATGTTCACTTAATTTAACTCATCTGACATGTAGGCTCGAGTTAAATCATGTAGGCTCGAGTTACACATGTAGGCTCAAGTAACCACACTGTGGTGCTAATGACCCACCTTTACAATTAGAGGGGACTACCTCATGAATCTTATTAGTTCTTCCGATTAGATGCATTGGGGTACAAACTAATACAAGTTGCTCTCCCGGTAGGACCATCAGGAACCACAAAAGATACATATAGAATATTCTTCGAAGTTACAATATTTCAACATATTACTCATGGGAAGAATACTAGAAATTCCATTCTCAAATGAATCTGTCATATTCTTTATGGATTTCAAAATGGATGCATTAATTTTACTGTAAGTATACTTCAAGGCACTATTGGAACTATTCACTGAAGAATCTAGGGACTCTTGAACACTAGAAAACAATTCTACAAGAGAATTTTTTGTCCTTTCTACATAAAAATTAGCTAATTTTTTTATTATCTAGAAATGATTATGAAGTAGATTCTCATTAGTTTGATACTATATATGACACTAAATTTAGAGTAGAAACAAACGAAGGAAATGAATCAATCGAAATTTTAGAGTCAAATCACTTTTTCATTCCTACTCCACTATCTCCAGATGGTGTTTTTTCAATAGCATCTCCAACAGAAATTGATGCATATGAAACAATAGAAATTGAGTTATACAATCGACATGATTGTCATAGTTTTTTTTTTTTACAACACAGACCTATTTTCACAATCCCTGAATGCAGGGAATTTTTCGATTTATAACCAATAAAATGAATCTCATTGAAATTGTATCAAGGATCANTTTTTTTTACAACACAGACCTATTTTCACAATCCCTGAATGCAGGGAATTTTTCGATTTATAACCAATAAAATGAATCTCATTGAAATTGTATCAAGGATCATGAGATAAATTAAAGTTGTTGTGAAAGAATTCTTTTGTATGTCTAGAAAACTTACATTTAGGATCCTCACACATCTTACTATATTCATCAGCATCATCATCACTCCTACAAAACATAAACGACATAAATGCATCAACTGGTTATCCAAAGAGTTCTCAACAATACATCATCCAAAAAATAATGTCTAATAATATGCTATAATAAAGATTTGAGACATTTTTTTAATAATTAACACAATATTTACCAATCAATGAGTTTCCACAAATATCGTCATCATATGAAGAGTACAAGAAGTTGACATATGTCACAAAAAATGGAAACAGTAAACAGTAATGGAATGAGAAATGGGGATATATAATCTCAAGGGATATAAATATTTTTTGGCATTCACCCAAATCCATCAACACCTCAAGTTGTATTACTAAGAGAAGAACTGAAAGTGATGTGTTGAGAACGAACGATTGAAAAATGCATAGTGCCAAATACCTTAACATCGCTATCATTGACGCTTGACTTACCACTAGATAAACTTGTGACAGTAGGAGAAGGATTGATCCCTGTAGACAATAATTTAATCCCATCATATTGCAAAGTTGTCATATGTTTCTCCTGTATTTTGAAACAATAGCTGCAAACCCTAATATGTTCCCCCTCTTCATATTCATTGTATTCATTGTACACCTCTCCCAAAAAACTCAGTCACAAATCCAACAATGGTGTGGCCGATCGAATATCGTAAATTGTGACTCGCAATCATAACAAACCCTTCAGCTCTAATCGAACATCTAATAGTCCCTCGAAATGGTAGACACTTTAGCCATAGGGGGGATCCATGACCTCAACTTTTTAAACACAGCATATAGAGAAGCTAATGTTTTTCTCATCTATGATGAAATCCCTGTTGTTATGATGAATCATGTGTTTTCTTCCACTAAAACCCTGGTATCAAGTATCTATGTGATAAAACATCAGATTCTCCCCCAAATTCGTGCAAAAACTACAAACCCTATCTAATTGGGATATTGAATTTTGAAAACCTACTCAAAGATGAGTAATTTCTTTAATTCAAAATACGCTTGACGTGACAGCTCGCAACCTCTTGCAATGGACAACACTAAGAACTATGTTTTCTTGCTAGCACAGAGAAAGATAGGAATCATCGTTTGGGTTGGAATTTCATTTCATATTTTTTCCTTCCAACTAATTTTTTTTGGAATTTCATTTCATCTAAGTTTCCTTCCAACAAATTTGTTTTTAGTTTTTGAACTTTTATCTTGCGCGCCAGACAACGTTTTAGTGAAACAATAACCCTGCAACAATGATGTTATAATTAAAAAAAAATACCCTTCAATATAATGTTTTTATTAAAGAATTAAATTTTCAATTAAAATATAAGTTTTCATTAATAAGTTTAATTTCCAATTAAAAGATAACAATAACTCATCATGTTTTTTGTTGATTTTGTGCATTGAAAATGGAGGGTGGAACAAAACTATGTTTTTTTTTTGTTGGCAAAGTGGTGGAACCCCCTGACTAGCAGGGTTGCCATTGGCTGAGTGGCCACGAACCAGGGGCATCTAAGCCGTCAAAATCACCCGGGGATCGCACCCGGCCTGGACCGCACCAACCCTTAACATGGTTGGATTTTTGGTATCCGACGAGATTAGAACCGGTGACCTTCCAGCTTAGGGGGCGTCTTAACCATACCCTGCCACCAACTGTTCTACATCTCGTGGATGGTGGAACAAAACTATGTTTTATGAATGACATAAACAATTTAAAAGTAATATGTGCAAACATTATGTACTTGAACTACATCAAGTGATAAACTTAAGAAACAAACAAATATGCAAACCTAGAATCATTTTCTAAGGTTAATGTCAAGCCACACATAATGCAACATACAAAATTTTGCAAGGTCAACATGTTGCATGAATGATGCGATAGGAATTGTGAAATTTTAATTTTCAATTAAAAGATTTTCTTATTAAGGAGTTTAATTTCTAATTAAAATATAACAATAAACCTATTTTCCCATGTTTTATGTTGATCGTGTACTGTAAAAGTCCATAGTAGAACAAGAAATCATATTAACAATGACATAGACAACTCAAAATTAACATGTGTCGACATTATGCATCTCACGTACATTAAGTAATAAACTTAGGAACCAAAGAAAAGTTGGAACCTAGAATCCTTTCCATAGGTTAATGTTAGGCCACATGCAAGGTGGCATACCAAAATTTTCAAGGTTAACATGTTGCATCAGTGGTTTGATTGAAATTGTGTCATTTTATTGCAAAGGACTTGAGTTAAAAGGGCATATCATTATAATATGCCCTTTGTCTATAGAGGTGATTCATTAAAAAACACATTGTAATCGAGATTGTACTATGATGTTTTCCCTTTCATTTGTCAAAATAAGTTTAATAAGGTGGGTTTTCCAAGGTATGTATTATTTTTTCTTCCTCATCTATTATTTCATGTGAACTTGCACATATCAAGCTAAAGAAAATCTCTCACGGAAGTGGAGTTGTCTATGTATTATCCATGATGCAAATCTTCTCGTAAAAACTATTTTTCGGGCACAAGTTGTACTAATATAGATCTAGTGATGTGGTACATTTTTTCATTCAAATTGACAAGATGGTGTTCAATTAATTCTCAATGTGTTTCTGTGGGAGAGGTTCAAAATTTGTACCAACCAGTTTATGGCTATTGCTTCTTTGGACCATTCACTTCCCCTTGGCTATAAATGGATAAGAATAAACCACTTTCAACTTCAAACTTGGTTAGAAGTTTGTTTCCCATGATTAAAAGTAATTGATTCAACCAATGACTAAGAATACAAAAAAGTTGTTACTAAGTTTTAACTTATATCAAATAAATCATTTAAAAAAAATGGGAATAAATACGCGAAAATATTTTAGCAACAAGACCTATAAATTGTTACTTGGAAGTATTAGACGTGTACAAAATGGGATTGGGATAATCCCACAACAAAACATTGCTTCCATGCCTTTATCTAGTCATCAAGACCACACAAATTATGGTGGAAGGTTAGGCCTCAGAAGTATGGAGGGGAGAAGGGAATTTGGGAGGCTGAAAGTGGAAAAAACAAGTTCAAGGGATTCGAACCTAGGCAATCAGTGTGTCCTAGTTCAACATAAGCATCGAACCATCAATGGGTTTTACATCTAGTATCATTCCCCTCATGGTCATACTTCTCTGGAATTTACGAGTTTCCAAATGTTTTGGTTGGTACTCCCCATGTTGTATAATGATTTTATTTTTTAAAAATTATTTACAATATTATATTAATATAAATATTTTTTAATGACATTATATGTTTTTGTTTTAATATATA